>CATOZT010000228.1:0-7500 GCA_954870665.1 Stratiomys singularior
AGTTCACAGAGTTTAGTTGAGTTGAATTGCACTTTCATTTTGAGCTGAACTACGTTGATTACACAATAAATTGAGTACTGAGATGGCTTGAGTCGACTTGTAGCACGTTCGCTTTGAGTTGGCTCGAGTATACTGACGCCACGCTGCTCGCGTTGCACGCTTGCCGGTAATTCAGGGCCGTGAGACGCGCAGTGTGGGCCTGAAAAGTGCTGAGTGGCGTCTGATTGGCCCACACGAGTTGGCAGGCTCATCTCACGCATATTGAGTTGCCCTTTCACTTAGAAAACTCGAATATCGTCTTCTAAGTCGCAACAGTATGTATGTATGCATGTATGTATGTATGCATGTATGTACGTATGCAAATATGTATGTATGTATGTATGTATGTATGTATGTATGTATGTATGTATGTATGTATGTATGTATGTATGTATGTATGTATGTATGTATGTATGTATGTATGTATGTATGTATGTATGTATGTATGTATGTATGTATGTATGTATGTATGTATGTATGTATGTATGTATGTATGTATGTATGTATGTATGTATGTATGTATGTATGTATGTATGTATGTATGTATGTATGTATGTATGTATGTATGTATGTATGTATGTATGTATGTATGTATGTATGTATGTATGTATGTATGTATGTATGTATGTATGTATGTATGTATGTATGTATGTATGTATGTATGTATGTATGTATGTATGTATGTATGTATGTATGTATGTATGTATGTATGTATGTATGTATGTATGTATGTATGTATGTATGTATGTATGTATGTATGTATGTATGTATGTATGTATGTATGTATGTATGTATGTATGTATGTATGTATGTATGTATGTATGTATGTATGTATGTATGTATGTATGTATGTATGTATGTATGTATGTATGTATGTATGTATGTATGTATGTATGTATGTATGTATGTATGTATGTATGTATGTATGTATGTATGTATGTATGTATGTATGTATGTATGTATGTATGTATGTATGTATGTATGTATGTATGTATGTATGTATGTATGTATGTATGTATGTATGTATGTATGTATGTATGTATGTATGTATGTATGTATGTATGTATGTATGTATGTATGTATGTATGTATGTATGTATGTATGTATGTATGTATGTATGTATGTATGTATGTATGTATGTATGTATGTATGTATGTATGTATGTATGTATGTATGTATGTATGTATGTATGTATGTATGTATGTATGTATGTATGTATGTATGTATGTATGTATGTATGTATGTATGTATGTATGTATGTATGTATGTATGTATGTATGTATGTATGTATGTATGTATGTATGTATGTATGTATGTATGTATGTATGTATGTATGTATGTATGTATGTATGTATGTATGTATGTATGTATGTATGTATGTATGTATGTATGTATGTATGTATGTATGTATGTATGTATGTATGTATGTATGTATGTATGTATGTATGTATGTATGTATGTATGTATGTATGTATGTATGTATGTATGTATGTATGTATGTATGTATGTATGTATGTATGTATGTATGTATGTATGTATGTATGTATGTATGTATGTATGTATGTATGTATGTATGTATGTATGTATGTATGTATGTATGTATGTATGTATGTATGTATGTATGTATGTATGTATGTATGTATGTATGTATGTATGTATGTATGTATGTATGTATGTATGTATGTATGTATGTATGTATGTATGTATGTATGTATGTATGTATGTATGTATGTATGTATGTATGTATGTATGTATGTATGTATGTATGTATGTATGTATGTATGTATGTATGTATGTATGTATGTATGTATGTATGTATGTATGTATGTATGTATGTATGTATGTATGTATGTATGTATGTATGTATGTATGTATGTATGTATGTATGTATGTATGTATGTATGTATGTATGTATGTATGTATGTATGTATGTATGTATGTATGTATGTATGTATGTATGTATGTATGTATGTATGTATGTATGTATGTATGTATGTATGTATGTATGTATGTATGTATGTATGTATGTATGTATGTATGTATGTATGTATGTATGTATGTATGTATGTATGTATGTATGTATGTATGTATGTATGTATGTATGTATGTATGTATGTATGTATGTATGTATGTATGTATGTATGTATGTATGTATGTATGTATGTATGTATGTATGTATGTATGTATGTATGTATGTATGTATGTATGTATGTATGTATGTATGTATGTATGTATGTATGTATGTATGTATGTATGTATGTATGTATGTATGTATGTATGTATGTATGTATGTATGTATGTATGTATGTATGTATGTATGTATGTATGTATGTATGTATGTATGTATGTATGTATGTATGTATGTATGTATGTATGTATGTATGTATGTATGTATGTATGTATGTATGTATGTATGTATGTATGTATGTATGTATGTATGTATGTATGTATGTATGTATGTATGTATGTATGTATGTATGTATGTATGTATGTATGTATGTATGTATGTATGTATGTATGTATGTATGTATGTATGTATGTATGTATGTATGTATGTATGTATGTATGTATGTATGTATGTATGTATGTATGTATGTATGTATGTATGTATGTATGTATGTATGTATGTATGTATGTATGTATGTATGTATGTATGTATGTATGTATGTATGTATGTATGTATGTATGTATGTATGTATGTATGTATGTATGTATGTATGTATGTATGTATGTATGTATGTATGTATGTATGTATGTATGTATGTATGTATGTATGTATGTATGTATGTATGTATGTATGTATGTATGTATGTATGTATGTATGTATGTATGTATGTATGTATGTATGTATGTATGTATGTATGTATGTATGTATGTATGTATGTATGTATGTATGTATGTATGTATGTATGTATGTATGTATGTATGTATGTATGTATGTATGTATGTATGTATGTATGTATGTATGTATGTATGTATGTATGTATGTATGTATGTATGTATGTATGTATGTATGTATGTATGTATGTATGTATGTATGTATGTATGTATGTATGTATGTATGTATGTATGTATGTATGTATGTATGTATGTATGTATGTATGTATGTATGTATGTATGTATGTATGTATGTATGTATGTATGTATGTATGTATGTATGTATGTATGTATGTATGTATGTATGTATGTATGTATGTATGTATGTATGTATGTATGTATGTATGTATGTATGTATGTATGTATGTATGTATGTATGTATGTATGTATGTATGTATGTATGTATGTATGTATGTATGTATGTATGTATGTATGTATGTATGTATGTATGTATGTATGTATGTATGTATGTATGTATGTATGTATGTATGTATGTATGTATGTATGTATGTATGTATGTATGTATGTATGTATGTATGTATGTATGTATGTATGTATGTATGTATGTATGTATGTATGTATGTATGTATGTATGTATGTATGTATGTATGTATGTATGTATGTATGTATGTATGTATGTATGTATGTATGTATGTATGTATGTATGTATGTATGTATGTATGTATGTATGTATGTATGTATGTATGTATGTATGTATGTATGTATGTATGTATGTATGTATGTATGTATGTATGTATGTATGTATGTATGTATGTATGTATGTATGTATGTATGTATGTATGTATGTATGTATGTATGTATGTATGTATGTATGTATGTATGTATGTATGTATGTATGTATGTATGTATGTATGTATGTATGTATGTATGTATGTATGTATGTATGTATGTATGTATGTATGTATGTATGTATGTATGTATGTATGTATGTATGTATGTATGTATGTATGTATGTATGTATGTATGTATGTATGTATGTATGTATGTATGTATGTATGTATGTATGTATGTATGTATGTATGTATGTATGTATGTATGTATGTATGTATGTATGTATGTATGTATGTATGTATGTATGTATGTATGTATGTATGTATGTATGTATGTATGTATGTATGTATGTATGTATGTATGTATGTATGTATGTATGTATGTATGTATGTATGTATGTATGTATGTATGTATGTATGTATGTATGTATGTATGTATGTATGTATGTATGTATGTATGTATGTATGTATGTATGTATGTATGTATGTATGTATGTATGTATGTATGTATGTATGTATGTATGTATGTATGTATGTATGTATGTATGTATGTATGTATGTATGTATGTATGTATGTATGTATGTATGTATGTATGTATGTATGTATGTATGTATGTATGTATGTATGTATGTATGTATGTATGTATGTATGTATGTATGTATGTATGTATGTATGTATGTATGTATGTATGTATGTATGTATGTATGTATGTATGTATGTATGTATGTATGTATGTATGTATGTATGTATGTATGTATGTATGTATGTATGTATGTATGTATGTATGTATGTATGTATGTATGTATGTATGTATGTATGTATGTATGTATGTATGTATGTATGTATGTATGTATGTATGTATGTATGTATGTATGTATGTATGTATGTATGTATGTATGTATGTATGTATGTATGTATGTATGTATGTATGTATGTATGTATGTATGTATGTATGTATGTATGTATGTATGTATGTATGTATGTATGTATGTATGTATGTATGTATGTATGTATGTATGTATGTATGTATGTATGTATGTATGTATGTATGTATGTATGTATGTATGTATGTATGTATGTATGTATGTATGTATGTATGTATGTATGTATGTATGTATGTATGTATGTATGTATGTATGTATGTATGTATGTATGTATGTATGTATGTATGTATGTATGTATGTATGTATGTATGTATGTATGTATGTATGTATGTATGTATGTATGTATGTATGTATGTATGTATGTATGTATGTATGTATGTATGTATGTATGTATGTATGTATGTATGTATGTATGTATGTATGTATGTATGTATGTATGTATGTATGTATGTATGTATGTATGTATGTATGTATGTATGTATGTATGTATGTATGTATGTATGTATGTATGTATGTATGTATGTATGTATGTATGTATGTATGTATGTATGTATGTATGTATGTATGTATGTATGTATGTATGTATGTATGTATGTATGTATGTATGTATGTATGTATGTATGTATGTATGTATGTATGTATGTATGTATGTATGTATGTATGTATGTATGTATGTATGTATGTATGTATGTATGTATGTATGTATGTATGTATGTATGTATGTATGTATGTATGTATGTATGTATGTATGTATGTATGTATGTATGTATGTATGTATGTATGTATGTATGTATGTATGTATGTATGTATGTATGTATGTATGTATGTATGTATGTATGTATGTATGTATGTATGTATGTATGTATGTATGTATGTATGTATGTATGTATGTATGTATGTATGTATGTATGTATGTATGTATGTATGTATGTATGTATGTATGTATGTATGTATGTATGTATGTATGTATGTATGTATGTATGTATGTATGTATGTATGTATGTATGTATGTATGTATGCTATGTATGTATGTATGTATGTATGTATGTATGTATGTATGTATGTATGTATGTATGTATGTATGTATGTATGTATGTATGTATGTATGTATGTATGTATGTATGTATGTATGTATGTATGTATGTATGTATGTATGTATGTATGTATGTATGTATGTATGTATGTATGTATGTATGTATGTATGTATGTATGTATGTATGTATGTATGTATGTATGTATGTATGTATGTATGTATGTATGTATGTATGTATGTATGTATGTATGTATGTATGTATGTATGTATGTATGTATGTATGTATGTATGTATGTATGTATGTATGTATGTATGTATGTATGTATGTATGTATGTATGTATGTATGTATGTATGTATGTATGTATGTATGTATGTATGTATGTATGTATGTATGTATGTATGTATGTATGTATGTATGTATGTATGTATGTATGTATGTATGTATGTATGTATGTATGTATGTATGTATGTATGTATGTATGTATGTATGTATGTATGTATGTATGTATGTATGTATGTATGTATGTATGTATGTATGTATGTATGTATGTATGTATGTATGTATGTATGTATGTATGTATGTATGTATGTATGTATGTATGTATGTATGTATGTATGTATGTATGTATGTATGTATGTATGTATGTATGTATGTATGTATGTATGTATGTATGTATGTATGTATGTATGTATGTATGTATGTATGTATGTATGTATGTATGTATGTATGTATGTATGTATGTATGTATGTATGTATGTATGTATGTATGTATGTATGTATGTATGTATGTATGTATGTATGTATGTATGTATGTATGTATGTATGTATGTATGTATGTATGTATGTATGTATGTATGTATGTATGTATGTATGTATGTATGTATGTATGTATGTATGTATGTATGTATGTATGTATGTATGTATGTATGTATGTATGTATGTATGTATGTATGTATGTATGTATGTATGTATGTATGTATGTATGTATGTATGTATGTATGTATGTATGTATGTATGTATGTATGTATGTATGTATGTATGTATGTATGTATGTATGTATGTATGTATGTATGTATGTATGTATGTATGTATGTATGTATGTATGTATGTATGTATGTATGTATGTATGTATGTATGTATGTATGTATGTATGTATGTATGTATGTATGTATGTATGTATGTATGTATGTATGTATGTATGTATGTATGTATGTATGTATGTATGTATGTATGTATGTATGTATGTATGTATGTATGTATGTATGTATGTATGTATGTATGTATGTATGTATGTATGTATGTATGTATGTATGTATGTATGTATGTATGTATGTATGTATGTATGTATGTATGTATGTATGTATGTATGTATGTATGTATGTATGTATGTATGTATGTATGTATGTATGTATGTATGTATGTATGTATGTATGTATGTATGTATGTATGTATGTATGTATGTATGTATGTATGTATGTATGTATGTATGTATGTATGTATGTATGTATGTATGTATGTATGTATGTATGTATGTATGTATGTATGTATGTATGTATGTATGTATGTATGTATGTATGTATGTATGTATGTATGTATGTATGTATGTATGTATGTATGTATGTATGTATGTATGTATGTATGTATGTATGTATGTATGTATGTATGTATGTATGTATGTATGTATGTATGTATGTATGTATGTATGTATGTATGTATGTATGTATGTATGTATGTATGTATGTATGTATGTATGTATGTATGTATGTATGTATGTATGTATGTATGTATGTATGTATGTATGTATGTATGTATGTATGTATGTATGTATGTATGTATGTATGTATGTATGTATGTATGTATGTATGTATGTATG
>CATOZT010000228.1:12500-15000 GCA_954870665.1 Stratiomys singularior
TTTATACATCTAACTGATATTCTGCGAAATTCCTCGAAAACCCGTGATTTTATCTTTACGAATTTTAGTGGCGTTTAAAGATTTTATTAGTTTTGATTGGTTATCAGTGAAAATGGCACACCAAAATAACCTGATTAGACAACCAATCTTGGAGGTTCCTAACTTTCCCCCATTACCTACAGAAAATGGGAATTACATCAATGAGCAATTGATGCAGCAGATTTCACATTTGGTGGCAACCACGGTTCAAACTGAAAGTAGAAGGATATTCAACTCCCTATTAAATCCCGCGTCTGATATTAACAATGATGTTGATGTGACCATAAATACTGAAAATATACGGGATCTGTCTGACCTAGATAAGGTCCCGGACATTGTAAAAAGTCTCAGAGAGTTTTCTGGAAACGCTGGAGAATACAATTCGTTGAAAAAGAGTGTGGACAGGATTCTGAAAATATATGACCACATGAAGGGAACACCAAAGTATTACGGAATACTTTCGGTGATTCGCAATAAGGTCGTAGGACAAGCGGATATTGCGCTTGAATCCTACAATACCCCACTCAACTGGGAAAAAATTGCGAAATGTCTCACACTTCACTACGCGGAAAAACGCGATCTAGGGACATTAGAATACCAGATGACAACTCTGGTACAAGGGACAAAAAGCATCTCTGAATTTTATCAAGCAGTGTACCAACATCTCTCCTTGATACTTAATAAGATTGGTTCAATGGAATTGAGCCAAGAGTCATTGAATATCATGACCCAATCATATAGAGAAAAGGCGCTCGATACATTCGTTCGGGGACTCAAGGGTGAGTTACCCAAGCTCTTGAGTATTAGAGAGCCTAAAGACTTACCACAAGCATTACATCTCTGCTTGAAGCTTCAAAACGTCGATTATAGAATTCAACATGCTAACTATTCACAGGACGGAACACGAAAATCGTTCCTACCTCCAGCTCCACCTCGCAGAAATCAACACAAGTCTCAACCAATGCCTATACCAGCCCCTAGACGGCAATTCTATCCACAATTACAGCATAATCCTCAGGTTATGCAACCTTTTAGGCAAAATTCAGATCAACAATATCAACAACCTCGCTTTCAAAACGTATTTCAAAATGCCTGGCCGCTACCACCTAAACCGCAACCTAGGCCAGAACCAGTGGACGTCGATCTTTCATTGAGATCACGAAATATTAATTACACGAATCGACCACGTAACCCACCACAGCCTCAAAAACGCTTGCCTTCCCTACAGGCACAAGTACCCCAGAAAATGCATAGAATATTCTGTACTGAGACTACTGACGACAGCAACAAGACAATGGAGGAATATACGGAGAGCATAAATAACGAAGACGAAAAAACGCTAGACGAATACTTAGACTCAAACGATAACCCAGAACCTGAATATTCAGAACAATAAGAGGACATTTATTGTTTAAGGCTAAAGCACTCTTCGCTTCTTTATTTCGAGCACACTGCCAGAAGCGGAAAGATACTTAAATTTCTCATAGACACAGGCTCGAACAATAATTACATACAACCCTGTCACATAGGAAACCCTATCCCAAACGACAAACACTTTTTTGCTAATTCCGTCGCTGGAAACATTCGTATAACACACCATTCTTTCATACAACCTTTTGGTATGTGTACAGATAAATTGAAATTTTACATTCTTCCCAGTTTGATATCCTTTGATGGGATAATAGGAAATGACACGCTAAAACAACTTAATGCAGTTATCCATACGAACGATAACTACATGACGATACTATCAACTGTTCATATTCCACTCAAACAGCATGTGACTCAAAACATGAATAATATCAATGTAAGGACTTCTCATCTTAACAAAGAACAAACAAATAAATTGGTAGATGTAATAAAAAGACACACCAAACTTCTCTCTGAGCCGGACGAGAAGTTGACATACACCACAAGGGTGTAGGGCGAAATTCGCACAACAACCAATGACCCAGTTTACACTAAAACATATCCCTATCCGACGGCTCTCAAAGGTGAAGTCCAAAAGCAGATAGCTAAGCTACTACAGAATGGAATCATAAGGCCCTCTAAATCACCTTATAACTCGCCAGTTTGGGTAGTTCCCAAAAAAAATGACGCGTCTGGCGAAAACAAATATCGTTTAGTAATTGATTACCGGAAGCTGAATACTGTCACTATCCCAGACACGTATCCAATCCCTGAAATTAATGGTGTCCTGGCTAACCTCGGAGAAAATAAGATATTTTCCATCTTAGATTTAAAAAGCGGCTTTCACCAAATTCCTCTTAGGGAAAGCGACATCGAGAAAACTGCGTTCTCGATAAACAATGGGAAATTTGAATTCGTTCGTCTACCATTTGGTCTGAAAAATGGTCCAGCTATCTTCCAAAGGGCTTTAGACGACATTTTGCGAGAAGTTATTGGGGAATGTTGTTATATCTATATTGACGATATCATTATTTTCGGCAAAACCCAAGAA
>CATOZT010000229.1:0-97099 GCA_954870665.1 Stratiomys singularior
TTGATGATTGATGATTGATGATTGATGATTGATGATTGATGATTGATGATTGCTGATTGATGTATGATGATTGATGATTGATAATATATGATTGATGATTGATGCTTGATGATTGATGATTGATGATTGATGATTTATGATTGATGATTGATGATTGATGATTGATGATTGATGATTGATGATTGATGATTGATGATTGATGATTGATGATTGATGATTGATGATTGATGATTGATGATTGATGATTGATGATTGATGATTGATGATTGATGATTGATGATTGAGTATTGATGATTGATGAATGAGTATTGATGATTGATGATTGATGATTGATGATTGATGATTGATGATTGATGATTGATGATTGATAATTGATGATTGATGATTGATGTTTGATGATTGATGATTGATGATTGATGATTGATGATTGATGATTGATGATTGATGATTGACGATTGATGATTGATGATTGATGATTGATAATTGATGATTGAAGATTGCTGATTGATGATTGATTATTGATGATTGATGATTACTGATTGATGTTTGATGATTGATGATTGATAATATATGATTGATGATTGATGCTTGATGATTGATGATTGATGATTGATGATTGATGATTTATGATTGATGATTGATGATTGATGATTGATGATTGATGATTGATGATTGATGATTGATGATTGATGATTGACGATTGATGATTGATGATTGATGATTGATGATTGATGATTGATGATTGATGATTGATGATTGACGATTGATGATTGATGATTGATGATTGCTGATTGATGATTGATGATTGATGATTGCTGATTGATGATTGATGATTGATGATTGCCAATTGATGATTGATGATTGATGATTGATGATTGATGATTGATGATTGCTGATTGATGATTGATGATTGATGATTGATGATTGATGATTGATGATTGATGATTGATGATTGATGATTGATGATTGATGGTTGATGACTGATGATTGCAAACTGATGATTGATTATTGATGGTTGAAGATTGATGATTGATGATTAATGATTGATGATTGATGATTGATGATTGATGATTGATGATTGATGATTGATGATTGCTAATTGGTGATTCATGATTGATGATTGATGATTGATGATTGATGATTGATGTTTGATGATTTATGATTGATGATTGATGATTGATGATTGATGATTGACGATTGATGATTGATGATTGATGATTGATGATTGATGATTGATGATTGAAGATTGCTGATTGATGATTGATTATTGATGATTGATGATTGTTGATTGATAATTGATGATTGATGATTGATAATATATGATTGATGATTGATGCTTGATGATTGATGATTGATGATTGATGATTTATGATTTATGATTGATGATTGATGATTGATGATTGATGATTGATGATTGATGATTGATGATTGATAATTGATGATTGATGATTGATGATTGATGATTGATGATTGATGATTGATGATTGATGATTGATGATTGAGGATTGATGATTGATGAATGATGAATGATGATTGATGATTGATGATTGATGATTGATGGTTGCTGATTGATGATTGACGATTGATGATTGATGATTGATGATTGATGATGGATGATTGCTGATTGATGATTGATGATTGATGATTGCCAATTGATGATTGATGATTGATGATTGATGATTGATGATTGATGATTGATGATTGATGATTGCTGATTGATAATTGATGATTGATGATTGATGATTGACGATTGATGATTGATGATTGATGATTGATGATTGATGATTGATGAATGATGATTGATGATTGATGATTGATGATTGATGATTGATGATTGCTGATTGATGATTGATGATTGATGATTGATGATTGCCAATTGATGATTGATGATTGATGATTGATGATTGATGATTGATGATTGATGATTTATGATTGATGATTGATGCTTGATGATTGATGATTGATGATTGATGATTGATGATTGATGATTGATGATTGATGATTGATGATTGATGATTGATGATTGATGATTGATGATTGATGATTGATGATTGATGATTGATGATTGATGATTGATGATTGATGATTGATGATTGATGATTGATGATTGATGATTGATGATTGATGATTGATGATTGATGATTGATGATTGGTGATTGATGATTGATGATTGATGATTGCTAATTGGTGATTCATGATTGATGATTGATGATTGATGATTGATGATTGATGTTTGATGATTGATGATTGATGATTGATGATTGATGATTGATGATTCACGATTGATGATTGATGATTGATGATTGATGATTGATGATTGAAGATTGCTGATTGATTATTGATGATTGATGATTACTGATTGATGTTTGATGATTGATGATTGATAATATATGATTGATGATTGATGCTTGATGATTGATGATTGATGATTGATGATTGATGATTTATGATTGATGATTGATGATTGATGATTGATGATTGATGATTGATGATTGATAATTGATGATTGATGATTGATGATTGATGATTGATGATTGATGATTGATGATTGATGATTGATGATTGATGATTGATGATTGATGATTGAGGATTGATGATTGATGAATGATGAATGATGATTGATGATTGATGATTGATGATTGATGATTGATGATTGCTGATTGATGATTGACGATTGATGATTGATATTTGATGATTGATGATTGAGGGTTGATGATTGATGATCGATGATTGATGCTTGATGATTGATGATTGATGATTGATGATTGATGATGAATGAAGATTGATGATTGATGATTGATGATTGATGATTGATGATGAATGAAGATTGATGATTGATGATTTATGATTGGCGATTGGCGATTGATGATTTATCATTGATGATTGATGATTGATTATTGATGATTGATGATTGATTATTGATGGTTGATGATTGATGATTGATGATTGATGATTGATGATTTATGATTGATGATTGATGACTGATGATTGATGATTAATGATTGGTGATTGATGATTGATGATTGATGATTGCTGATTGATGTTTTATGATTGATGATTGATAATATATGATTGATGATTGATGATTGATGATTTATGATTGATGATTGATGATTGATGATTGATGATTGATGATTGATGATTGATGACTGATGATTGATGATTGATGATTGATGATTGATGATTGATGATTGATGATTGATGATTGATGATTGATGATTGATGATTGATGATTGATGATTGATGATTGATGATTGATGATTGACAATTGATGATTGATGATTGATGATTGATGATTGATGATTGATGATTGCTGATTGATGATTCATGATTGATGATTGATGATTGATGATTGATGATTGATGATTGATGATTGATGATTGATGATTGATGATTGAGGATTGATGATTGATAATTGAAGATTGATGATTGATGATTGATGATTGATGAATGATGATTAATGATTGATGATTGATGATTGATGATTGATGATTGATGATTGATGATTCATGATTCATGATTCATGATTCATGATTCATGATTCATGATTCATGATTCATGATTGATGATTGATGATTGATGATTGATGATTGATGATTGATGATTGATGATTGATGATTGATGATTGATGATTGATGATTGATGATTGATGATTGATGATTGATGATTGATGATTGATGATTGATGATTGATGATTGATGATTGATGATTGATGATTGATGATTGATGATTGATGATTGATGATTGATGATTGATGATTGATGATTGATGATTGCTGATTGATGTTTGATGATTAATGATTGATAATATATGATTGATGATTGATGCTTGATGATTGATGATTGATGATTGATGATTGATGATTTATGATTGATGATTGATGATTGATGATTGATGATTGATGATTGATGATTGATGATTGATGATTGATGATTGATGATTGATGATTGATGATTGATGATTGATGATTGATGATTGAGTATTGATGATTGATGATTGATGATTGATGATTGATGATTTATGATTGATGATTGATGATTGATGATTGATGATTGATGATTGATGATTGATGATTGATGATTGATGATTGACGATTGATGATTGATGATTGATGAATGATGATTGATGATTGATGATTGATGATTGATGATTGATGATTGATGATTGATGATTGATGATTGATGATTGACGATTGATGATTGATGATTGATCATTGCTGATTGATGTTTGATGATTGATGATTGATAATATATGATTGATAATTGATGATTGATGATTGATGATTGATGATTGATGATTGATGATTGATGATTGATGATTGATGATTGCTGATTGCTGATTGATGTTTGATGATTGATGATTGATAATATATGATTGATGATTGATGCTTGATGATTGATGATTGATGATTGATGATTGATGATTGATGATTTATGATTGATGATTGATGATTGATGATTGATGATTGATGATTGATGATTGACGATTGATGATTGATGATTGATGATTGATGATTGATGATTGATGATTGATGATTGATGATTGATGATTGATGATTGTTGATTGATGATTGATGATTGATGCTTGATGATTGATGATTGATGATTGATGATTGATGATTGATGATTGATGATTGATGATTGATGATTGATGATTGATGATTGATGATTGATGATTGATGATTGATGATTGATGATTGATAATTGATGATTGATGATTGATGATTGATGATTGATGCTTGTTGCTTGATGATTGATGATTGATGATTGATGATTCATGATTCATGATTAATTATTGATGATTCATGATTGATGATTGATGATAGATGATTGATGATTGATGATTGATGATTGATGATTGATGATTGATGATTGATGATTGACGATTGATGATTGATGATTGATGATTGATGATTGATGATTGATGATTGAGGATTGATGATTGATGATTGATGATTGATGATTGATGATTGATGATTGATGATTTATGATTGATGATTGATGATTGATGATTGATGATTGATGATTGATGATTGACGATTGATGATTGATGATTGATGATTGATGATTGATGATTGATGATTGATGATTGATGATTGATGATTGATGATTGATGATTGATGATTGATGATTGTTGATTGATGATTGATGATTGATGATTGATGATTGATGATTGATGATTGAGGATTGATGATTGATGAATGATGATTGCTGATTGATGATTGCTGATTGATGATTCATGATTGATGATTGATGATTGACGATTGATGATTGATGATTGATGATTGATGATTGATGATTGCTGATTCATGATTTGGTGATTGATGATTGATGATTGATGATTGAAGATTGATGATTGATGATTGATGATTGATGATTGAGGATTGATGATTGGTGATTGATGATAGATGATTGTTGATTGATGATTGATGATTGATGATTGATGATTGATGATTGATGATTGATGATTGATGATTGATGATTGATGATTGATGATTGATGATTGATGATTGATGATTGATGGTTGATGATTGATAATTGATGATTGATGATTGATGATTGATGATTGATGCTTGTTGCTTGATGATTGATGATTGATGATTGATGATTCATGATTCATGATTAATTATTGATGATTCATGATTGATGATTGATGATAGATGATTGATGATTGATGATTGATGATTGATGATTGATGATTGATGATTGATGATTGATGATTGATGATTGATGATTAACGATTGATGATTGATGATTGATGATTGATGATTGATGATTGATGATTGATGATTGATGATTGAGGATTGATGATTGATGATTGATGATTGATGATTGATAATTGATGATTGATGATTGATGATTGATGATTGATGATTGATGATTTAGGACTGATGATTGATGAATGATGATTGATGATTGCTGATTGATGATTGCTGATTAATGATTCATGATTGATGATTGATGATTGACGATTGATGGTTGATGATTGATGATTGATGATTGATGATTGATGATTGATGATTGATGATTGATGATTGATGATTGATGATTGATGATTTATGATTGATGATTGATGATTGATGATTGATGATTGATGATTGACGATTGATGATTGATGATTGATGATTGATGATTGATGATTGATGATTGATGATTGATGATTGATGATTGATGATTGTTGATTGATGATTGATGATTGATGATTGATGATTGATGATTGATGATTGATGATTGAGGATTGATGATTGATGAATGATGATTGCTGATTCATGATTGCTGATTGATGATTCATGATTGATGATTGATGATTGACGATTGATGATTGATGATTGATGATTGATGATTGATGATTGATGATTGATGATTGATGATTGATGATTGATGATTGATGATTGATGATTGATGATTGATAATTGATGATTGATGATTGATGATTGATGTTTGTTGCTTGATGATTGATGATTGATGATTGATGATTCATGATTCATGATTAATTATTGATGATTCATTATTGATGATTGATGACAGATGATTGATGATTGATGATTGATGATTGATGATTGATGATTGATGATTGATGATTGACGATTGATGATTGATGATTGATGATTGATGATTGATGATTGAGGATTGATGATTGATGATTGATGATTGATGATTGATGATTGATGATTGATAATTGATGATTGATGATTGATGATTGATGATTGATGATTGATGATTGATGATTGATGATTGATGATTGATGATTTAGGACTGATGATTGATGAATGATGATTGATGATTGCTGATTGATGATTGCTGATTGATGATTCATGATTGATGATTGATGATTGACGATTGATGGTTGATGATTGATGATTGATGATTGATGATTGATGATTGATGATTGATGATTGATGATTGATGATAGATGATTGATGATTGATGATTGTAGATTCATGATTGATGATTGATGATTGATGATTGATGATTGATGATTGATGATTGATGATTGATGTTTGATGATTGATGATTGATGATTGATGATTGATGATTGATGATTGATGATTGATGATTGATGATTGATGATTGATTATTGATGATTGATGATTGATGATTGATGATTGATGATTGATGATTGATTATTGATGATTGATGATTGATGATTGATGATTGATGATTGATGATTGATGATTGATGATTGATGATTGATGATTGATGATTGATGATTGATGATTGATGATTGATGCTTGATGATTGATGATTGATGATTGATGATTGATGGTTGATGATTGATGATTGCAAACTGATGATTGATGATTGATGATTGATGATTGATGATTGATGATTGATGATTGATGATTGATGATTGCTGATTGATGTTTGATGATTGATGATTGATAATATATGATTGATAATTGATGATTGATGATTGATGATTGATGATGAGCGAAGATTGATGATTGATGATTGATGATTGACGGTTGGCGATTGATGATTTATGATTGATGATTGATGATTGATGATTGATGATTTTTGATTGATGATTGATGAATGATAATTGATGATTGATGATTGATGCTTGATGATTGATGATTGATTATTGATGATTGATGATTGATGATGAGCGAAGATTGATGATTGATCATTGATGATTGATGATTGATGATTGATGATTGATAATTGATGATTGATGATTGATGAATGATGATTGATGATAAATGATTGATGATTGATGATTGATGATTGATGATTGATGATTGATGATTGATGATTGATGATTCATGATTGATGGTTGATGATTGATGATTGATGATTGATGATTGATGATTGATGAATGATGATTCATGATTGATGATTCATGATTGACGATTGATGATTGACGATTGATGATTGATGATTGATGATTGATAATATATGATTGATGATTGATGCTTGATGATTTATGATTGTTGATTGATGATTGATGATTGATGATTCATGGTTGATGATTGATGATTGATGATTTATGATTGATGATTGATGATTGATGATTGATGATTGATGATTGTTGATTGATGATTGATGATTGATGATTGATGATTGATGATTGATGATTGATGATTGATGATTGATGATTGATTATTGATGATTGATGATCGATGATTGATGATTGATGATTGCTGATTGATGATTGACGATTGATGATTGATGATTGATGATTGATGATTGCTGATTGATGTTTGATGATTGATGATTGATAATATATGATTGATGATTGATGCTTGATGATTGATGATTGATGATTGATGATTGATGATTGATGATTGATGATTTATGATTGATGATTGGTGATTGATGATTGATGATTGATGATTGATGATTGACGATTGATGATTGATGATTGATGATTGATGATTGATGATTGATGATTGATGATTGATGATTGATGATTGATGACTGATGATTGATGATTGATGATTGATGATTGATGATTGATGATTGTTGATTGATGATTGATGATTGATGATTGATGATTGATGATTGATGATTGATGATTGATGATTGATGATTGAGGATTGATGATTGATGAATGATGATTGCTGATTGATGATTGCTGATTGATGATTCATGATTGATGATTGATGATTGACGATTGATGATTGATGATTGATGATTGATGATTGATGATTGATGATTGCTGATTCATGATTGATGATTGATTATTGATGATTGATGATTGAAGATTGATGATTGATGATTGATGATTTATGATTGAGGATTGATGATTGATGATTGATGATTGATGATAGATGATTGATGATTGATGATTGATGATTGATGATTGATGATTGATGATTGATGATTGATGATTGATGATTGATGATTGATGATTGATGATTGATGATTGATGATTGATGATTGATGATTGATGATTGATGATTGATGATTGATGATTGATGATTGATGATTGATGATTGATGATTGATGATTGATGATTGATAATTGATGATTGATGATTGATGCTTGATGATCGATGATTGATGATTGATGATTCATGATTCATGATTAATGATTGATGATTCATGATTGATGATTGATGATAGATGATTGATGATTGATGATTGATGATTGATGATTGATGATTGATGATTGATGATTGACGATAGATGATTGATGATTGATGATTGATGATTGATGATTGATGATTGATGATTGATGATTGACGATTGATGATTGATGATTGATGATTGATGATTGATGATTGATAATTGATGATTGATGATTGATGATTGATGATTGATGATTGATGATTTAGGACTGATGATTGATGAATGATGATTGATGATTGCTGATTGATGATTGCTGATTGATGATTCGTGATTGATGATTGATGATTGACGATTGATGATTGATGATTGATGATTGATGATTGATGATTGATGATTGATGATTGATGATTGTAGATTCATGATTGATGATTGATGATTGATGATTGATGATTGATGATTGATGTTTGATGATTGATGATTGATGATTGATGATTGATGATTGATGATTGATGATTGATGATTGATGATTGATGATTGATGATTGATGATTGATTATTGATGATTGATGATTGATGATTGATGATTGATGATTGATGATTGATGATTGATGATTGATGATTGATGATTGATGATTGATGATTGATGATTGATGATTGATGATTGATGATTGATGATTGATGATTGATGATTAATGATTAATGATTGATTATTGATGATTGATGATTGATGATTGATGATTGATGATTGATGATTGATGATTGATGATTGATGATTGATGATTGATGATTGATGATTGATGATTGATGATTGATGATTGATGATTGATGATTGATGATTGCAAACTGATGATTGATTATTGATGGTTGAAGATTGGTGATTGATGATTAATGAGTGATGATTGATAATTGATGTTTGATGATTGATGATGGAGGATTGATGATTGATGATAGATGATTGATGTTTGATGCTTGATGATTGATGATTGATGATTGACGATTGATGATTGATGATTGATGATTGATGATTGATAATTGATGATTGATGATTGATGATTGATGATTGATGATTGATGATGAGCGAAGATTGATGATTGATGATTGATGATTGATGATTGATGATTGGCGGTTGGCGATTGATGATTTATGATTGATGATGGATGATTGATGATTTTTGATTGATGATTGATGATTGATAATTGATGATTGATGATTGATGATTGATGATTGATGATTGATGATTGATGATTGATGATTGATGATTGGTGATTGATGATTGATGATTGATGATTGGCGGTTGGCGATTGATGATTTATGATTGATGATTGATGATTGATGATTGATGATTGATGATTGATGATTGATGATTGATGATTGATGATTGATGATTGCAAACTGATGATTGATTATTAATGGTTGAAGATTGGTGATTGATGATTAATGAGTGATGATTGATAATTGATGTTTGATGATTGATGATGGAGGATTGATGATTGATGATAGATGATTGATGTTTGATGCTTGATGATTGATGATTGATGATTGACGATTGATGATTGATGATTGATGATTGATGATTGATAATTGATGATTGATGATTGATGATTGATGATTGATGATTGATGATGAGCAAAGATTGATGATTGATGATTGATGATTGATGATTGATGATTGGCGGTTGGCGATTGATGATTTATGATTGATGATGGATGATTGATGATTTTTGATTGATGATTGATGATTGATAATTGATGATTGATGATTGTTGATTGCTGATTGCTGATTGATGATTGATGATTGATGATTAATGATTGATGATTGATGATTTAAGATTGATGATTGATGATTGATGATTGATGATTGATGATTGATGATTGATGATTTTTGATTGATGATTTCTGATTGACGATTGATGATTGATGATTGATGATTGATTCTTGATGATTCATGATTGATTATTGATGATTGATATTTGATGACTCCTGATTGACGATTGATGATTGATGGTTGATGATTGATGATTGAAAACTGATGATTGATGATTGATGGTTGAAGATTGATGATCGATGATTGACGAGAGATTATTGATAATTGATGATTGATGATGGAGGATTGATGATTGATAATAGATGATTGATGCTTGATGATTGATGATTGATGATTGATGATTGATGATTGATGATTGATGATTGATGATTCATGATTGATGGTTGATGATTGATGATTGATGATTGATGATTGATGATTGATGAATGATGATTCATGGTTAATGATTGATGATTGACGATTGATGATTGATGATTGATGATTGATGATTGATTATTGATGATTGATGATTGCTGATTGATGTTTAATGATTGATGATTGATAATTGATGATTGATGATTGATGCTTGATGATTTATGATTGATGATTGATGATTGATGATTGATGATTCATGGTTGATGATTGATGATTGATGATTGATGATTGATGATTGATGATGGATGATTGATGAATGATGATTGATGATTGATGATTGATGATTGATGATTGATGATTGATGATTGATGATTGATGATTGATGATTGATGATTGATGATTGATGATTGATGATTGATGATTGATGATTGATGATTGATGATTGATGATTGATGATTGATGATTGATGATGGAGGATTGATGATTGATAATAGATGATTGATGATTGATGATTGATGATTGATGATTGATGATTGATGATTGATGATTGATTACTGATGATTGATGATTGATGATTGATGATTGATGATTGATGAATGATGATTGATGATTAATGATTGATGATTGATGATTGATGATTGATGATTGATGATTGATGATTGGTGATTGATGATTGATGATTGATGATTGATGATTGATGATTGATGATTCATGATTCATGATTGATGGTTGATGATTGATGATTGATGATTGATGATTGATGATTGATGATTGATGAATGATGATTCATGGTTAATGATTGATGATTGACGATTGATGATTGATGATTGATGATTGATGATTGATTATTGATGATTGATGATTGCTGATTGATGTTTGATGATTGATGATTGATAATTGATGATTGATGATTGATGCTTGATTATTTATGATTGATGATTGATGATTCATGATTCATGATTCATGGTTGATGATTGATGATTGATGATTGATGATTGATGATGGATGATTGATGAATGATGATTGATGATTGATGATTGATGATTTGTGATTGATGATTGATGATTGATGATTGATGATTGATGATTGATGATTGATGATTGATGATTGATGATTGATGATTGATGATTGATGATTGATGATTGATGATTGATGATTGATGTTTGATGATTGATGATTGCAAATTGGTGATTGATGATTGATGATTGATGATTGATGATTGCTGATTGATGATTAATGGTTGTTGATTGATAATTGATGATTGATGATTGCTGACTGATGATTGAATGATTGATGATTGATGATTGGTGATTGAAGATTGATGATTAATGATTGACGATTGATGATTGATGATTGATGATTCAAGAATGATGATTGATGATTAATGATTTATAATTAATGATCGATGATTGATGATTGATGATTGATGATTGATGGTTGATGATTGATGATTGATGATTGATGATTGATGATTGATGATTGATGATTGATGATTGATGATTGATGATTGATGATTGATGATTGATGATTGATGATTGATGATTGATGATTGATGATTGATGATTGATGATTGATGATTGATTATTGATGATTGATGATTGATGATTGATGATTGATGATTGATGATTGATGATTGATGATTGATGATTGGTGCTTGATGATTGATGATTAATGATTGATAATTGATCATTGATGATTGATGATTGATGATTGATGATTGATGATTGATGATGGATGATTGATAATTGATGATTGATGATTGATGATTGATGATTAATCATTGATGAATGATCATTGATGATTGATAATTGATGATTGATGATTGATGATTGATGATTGATGATTGATGATTGATGACTGATGATTTATGATTGATGATTGATGATTGATGATTGATGATTGATGATTGATGATTGATGATTGATGATCGAAGATTGAAGATTGATGATTGATGATTGATGATTGATGATTGATGATTGATGATTGCTGATTGATGATTGTTGATCGTTCATTGATGATTGATGATTGATGATAGATTATTGATGATTGATGATTGATAATTGATGATTGATGATTGATGATTGATAATTGATGATTGATGATTGACGATTGATGATTGATGATAGATGATTGATGATTGATGATTGATGATTGATGATTGATGATTGATGATTGAAGAATGATGATTGATGATTGCTGAATGATGATTGATGATTGATGATTGATGATTGATGATTGATGATGGATGATGGATGATTGATAATTGATGACTGATGATTGATGATTGATGATTGATGACTGATGATTAATTATTGATCATTGATGATTGATCATTGATGATTGATGATTGATGATTGATGATTGATGATTGATGATTGATGATTGATGATTGATGATGAGCAAAGATTGATGATTGATGATTGATGATTGATGATTGATGATTGGCGGTTGGCGATTGATGATTTATGATTGATGATGGATGATTGATGATTTTTGATTGATGATTGATGATTGATAATTGATGATTGATGATTGTTGATTGCTGATTGCTGATTGATGATTGATGATTGATGATTAATGATTGATGATTGATGATTTAAGATTGATGATTGATGATTGATGATTGATGATTGATGATTGATGATTGATGATTGATGATTTTTGATTGATGATTTCTGATTGACGATTGATGATTGATGATTGATGATTGATTCTTGATGATTCATGATTGATTATTGATGATTGATATTTGATGACTCCTGATTGACGATTGATGATTGATGGTTGATGATTGATGATTGAAAACTGATGATTGATGATTGATGGTTGAAGATTGATGATCGATGATTGACGAGAGATTATTGATAATTGATGATTGATGATTGATGATGGAGGATTGATGATTGATAATAGATGATTGATGCTTGATGATTGATGATTGATGATTGATGATTGATGATTGATGATTGATGATTCATGATTGATGGTTGATGATTGATGATTGATGATTGATGATTGATGATTGATGAATGATGATTCATGGTTAATGATTGATGATTGACGATTGATGATTGATGATTGATGATTGATGATTGATTATTGATGATTGATGATTGCTGATTGATGTTTAATGATTGATGATTGATAATTGATGATTGATGATTGATGCTTGATGATTTATGATTGATGATTGATGATTGATGATTGATGATTCATGGTTGATGATTGATGATTGATGATTGATGATTGATGATTGATGATGGATGATTGATGAATGATGATTGATGATTGATGATTGATGATTGATGATTGATGATTGATGATTGATGATTGATGATTGATGATTGATGATTGATGATTGATGATTGATGATTGATGATTGATGATTGATGATTGATGATTGATGATTGATGATGGAGGATTGATGATTGATAATAGATGATTGATGATTGATGATTGATGATTGATGATTGATGATTGATTACTGATGATTGATGATTGATGATTGATGATTGATGATTGATGATTGATGAATGATGATTGATGATTAATGATTGATGATTGATGATTGATGATTGATGATTGATGATTGATGATTGGTGATTGATGATTGATGATTGATGATTGATGATTGATGATTGATGATTCATGATTGATGGTTGATGATTGATGATTGATGATTGATGATTGATGATTGATGATTGATGAATGATGATTCATGGTTAATGATTGATGATTGACGATTGATGATTGATGATTGATGATTGATGATTGATTATTGATGATTGATGATTGCTGATTGATGTTTGATGATTGATGATTGATAATTGATGATTGATGATTGATGCTTGATTATTTATGATTGATGATTGATGATTGATGATTCATGATTCATGGTTGATGATTGATGATTGATGATTGATGATTGATGATGGATGATTGATGAATGATGATTGATGATTGATGATTGATGATTTGTGATTGATGATTGATGATTGATGATTGATGATTGATGATTGATGATTGATGATTGATGATTGATGATTGATGATTGATGATTGATGATTGATGATTGATGTTTGATGATTGATGATTGCAAATTGGTGATTGATGATTGATGATTGATGATTGATGATTGCTGATTGATGATTAATGGTTGTTGATTGATAATTGATGATTGATGATTGCTGACTGATGATTGAATGATTGATGATTGATGATTGGTGATTGAAGATTGATGATTAATGATTGACGATTGATGATTGATGATTGATGATTCAAGAATGATGATTGATGATTAATGATTTATAATTAATGATCGATGATTGATGATTGATGATTGATGGTTGATGATTGATGATTGATGATTGATGATTGATGATTGATGATTGATGATTGATGATTGATGATTGATGATTGATGATTGATGATTGATGATTGATGATTGATGATTGATGATTGATGATTGATGATTGATGATTGATGATTGATGATTGATGATTGATTATTGATGATTGATGATTGATGATTGATGATTGATGATTGATGATTGATGATTGATGATTGATGATTGGTGCTTGATGATTGATGATTAATGATTGATAATTGATCATTGATGATTGATGATTGATGATTGATGATTGATGATGGATGATTGATAATTGATGATTGATGATTGATGATTGATGATTAATCATTGATGAATGATCATTGATGATTGATAATTGATGATTGATGATTGATGATTGATGATTGATGATTGATGATTGATGATTGATGACTGATGATTTATGATTGATGATTGATGATTGATGATTGATGATTGATGATTGATGATTGATGATTGATGATCGAAGATTGAAGATTGATGATTGATGATTGATGATTGATGATTGATGATTGATGATTGCTGATTGATGATTGTTGATCGTTCATTGATGATTGATGATTGATGATAGATTATTGATGATTGATGATTGATAATTGATGATTGATGATTGATGATTGATAATTGATGATTGATGATTGACGATTGATGATTGATGATAGATGATTGATGATTGATGATTGATGATTGATGATTGATGATTGATGATTGAAGAATGATGATTGATGATTGCTGAATGATGATTGATGATTGATGATTGATGATTGATGATTGATGATTGATGATGGATGATGGATGATTGATAATTGATGACTGATGATTGATGATTGATGATTGATGACTGATGATTAATTATTGATCATTGATGATTGATCATTGATGATTGATGATTGATGATTGATGATTGATGATTGATGATTGATGATTGATGATTGATGATTGATGGTTGATGATTGATAATTGATAATTAATTATCGATGATTGATGATTGATGATTGATGGTTGATGATTGATGATTGATGATTGATGATTGATGATTGATGATTGATGATTGATGATTGATGATTGATGATTGATGATTGATGATTGATGATTGATGATTGATGATTGATGATTGATGATTGATGATTGGCGGTTGGCGATTGATGATTTATGATTGATGATTGATGATTGATGATTTTTGATTGAAGATTGATGATTGATAATTGATGATTGATGATTGATGATTGATGATTGATGATGAGCGAAGGTTGAGTATTTATGATTGATGATTGATGATTGATGATTGATGATTGATGATTGATGATTGATGATTGATCATTGATGATTGATGATTGATGATTGATAATTGATGATTGATTATTGATGAATGATGATTGATGATTAATGATTGATGATTGATGATTGATGATTGATGATTGATGATTGATGATTGATGATTGATGATTCATGATTGATGGTTGATGATTGATGATTGATGATTGATGATTGATGATTGATGAATGATGATTCATGATTGATGATTGATGATTGACGATTGATGATTGATGATTGATGATTGATGATTGATGATTGATGATTGATGATTGATTATTGATGATTGATGATTGCTGATTCATGTTTGATGATTGATGATTGATAGTATATGATTGATGATTGATGATTGATGCTTGATGATTTATGATTGATGATTGATGATTGATGATTGATGATTCATGGTTGATGATTGATGATTGATGATTGATGATTGACGATTGATGATTGATGACTGATGATTGATGATTGATGATTGATGATTGATGATTGATGATTGATGATTGATGATTGATGATTGATGATTGATGATTGATGATTGATGATTGATGATTGATGATTGATGATTGATGATTGATGATTGATGATTGATGATTGATGGTTGATGATTGATGATTGATGATTGATGATTGATGATTGATGATTGATGATTGATGATTTGTGATTGATGATTGATGATTGATGATTGATGATTGATGATTGATGATTGATGATTGATGATTGATGATTGATGATTGATGATTGATGATTGATGATTGATGATTGATGATTGCAAATTGGTGATTGATGATTGATTATTGATGATTGATGATTGCTGATTGATGATTAATGGTTGATGATTGATAATTGATGATTGATGATTGCTGACTGATGATTGATGATTGATGATTGATGATTGATGATTGATGATTCATGATTGATGGTTGATGATTGATGATTGATGATTGATGATTGATGATTGATGAATGATGATTCATGGTTAATGATTGATGATTGACGATTGATGATTGATGATTGATGATTGATGATTGATTATTGATGATTGATGATTGCTGATTGATGTTTGATGATTGATGATTGATAATATATGATTGATGATTGATGCTTGATGATTTATGATTGATGTTTGATGATTGATGATTGATGATTCATGGTTGATGATTGATGATTGATGATTGATGATTGATGATGGATGATTGATGAATGATGATTGATGATTGATGATTGATGATTGATGATTGATGATTGATGATTGATGATTGATGATTGATGATTGATGATTGATGATTGATGATTGATGATTGATGATTGATGATTGATGATTGATGATTGATGATTGATGATTGATGATTGATGATTGATGATTGATGGTTGATGATTGATGATTGATGATTGATGATTGATGATTGATGATTTGTGATTGATGATTGATGATTGATGATTGATGATTGATGATTGATGATTGATGATTGATGATTGATGATTGATGATTGATGATTGATGATTGATGATTGATGATTGCAAATTGGTGATTGATCATTGATGATTGATGATTGATGATTGCTGATTGATGATTAATGGTTGATGATATATAATTGATGATTGATGATTGCTGACTGATGATTGAATGATTGATGATTGATGATTGATGATTGGTGATTGAAGATTGATGATTAATGATTGACGATTGATGATTGATGATTGATGATTGAAGAATGATGATTGATGATTGATGATTGATGATTAATGATTTATAATTAATGATCGATGATTGATGATTGATGATTGATGATTGATGGTTGATGATTGATGATTGATGATTGATGATTGATGATTGATGATTGATGATTGATGATTGATGATTGATGATTGATGATTGATGATTGATGATTGATGATTGATGATTGATGATTGATGATTGATGATTGATGATTGATGATTGATGATTGATGATTGATGATTGATGATTGATGATTGATGATTGATGATTGATGATTGATGATTGATGATTGATGATTGATGATTGATGATTGGTGCTTGATGATTGATGATTAATGATTGATAATTGATCATTGATGATTGATGATTGATGATTGATGATTGATGATTGATGATTGATGATGGATGATTGATAATTGATGATTGATGATTGATGATTGATGATTAATCATTGATGAATGATCATTGATGATTGATAATTGATGATTGATGATTGATGATTGATGATTGATGATTGATGATTGATGACTGATGATTTATGATTGATGATTGATGATTGATGATTGATGATTGATGATCGAAGATTGAAGATTGATGATTGATGATTGATGATTGATGATTGATGATTGATGATTGATGATTGATGATAGCTGATTGATGATTGTTGATCGATCATTGATGATTGATGATTGATGATTGATTATTGATGATTGATGATTGATAATTGATGATTGATGATTGATGATTGATAATTGATGATTGATGATTGACGATTGATGATTGATGATAGATGATTGATGATTGATGATTGATGATTGATGATTGATGATTGATGATTGAAGAATGATGATTGATGATTGCTGAATGATGATTGATGATTGATGATTGATGATTGATGATTGATGATTGATGATTGATGATGGATGCTGGATGATTGATAATTGATGACTGATGATTGATGATTGATGATTGATGACTGATGATTAATTATTGATCATTGATGATTGATCATTGATAATTGATGATTGATGATTGATGATTGATGATTGATGATTGATGATTGATGATTGATGATTGATGATTGATGATTGATGATTGATAATTGATAATTAATTATCGATGATTGATGATTGATGATTGATGGTTGATGATTGATGATTGATGATTGATGATTGATGATTGATGATTGATGATTGATGATTGATGATTGATGATTGATGATTGATGATTGATGATTGATGATTGATGATTGATGATTGATGATTGATGATTGGCGGTTGGCGATTGATGATTTATGATTGATGATTGATGATTGATGATTTTTGATTGAAGATTGATGATTGATAATTGATGATTGATGATTGATGATTGATGATTGATGATTGATGATGAGCGAAGGTTGAGTATTTATGATTGATGATTGATGATTGATGATTGATGATTGATGATTGATCATTGATGATTGATGATTGATAATTGATGATTGATTATTGATGAATGATGATTGATGATTAATGATTGATGATTTATGATTGATGATTGATGATTGATGATTGATGATTGATGATTGATGATTCATGATTGATGGTTGATGATTGATGATTGATTATTGATGATTGATGATTGATGAATGATGATTCATGATTGATGATTGATGATTGACGATTGATGATTGATGATTGATGATTGATGATTGATGATTGATGATTGATGATTGATTATTGATGATTGATGATTGCTGATTGATGTTTGATGATTGATGATTGATAGTATATGATTGATGATTGATGCTTGATGATTTATGATTGATGATTGATGATTGATGATTGGTGATTCATGGTTGATGATTGATGATTGATGATTGATGATTGATGATTGATGAGTGATGAATGATGATTGATGATTGATGATTGATGATTGATGATTGATGATTGATGATTGATGATTGATGATTGATGATTGATGATTGATGATTGATGATTGATGATTGATGATTGATGATTGATGATTGATGATTGATGATTGATGATTGATGATTGATGGTTGATGATTGATGATTGATGATTGATGATTGATGATTGATGATTTGTGATTGATGATTGATGATTGATGATTGATGATTGATGATTGATGATTGATGATTGATGATTGATGATTGATGATTGATGATTGATGATTGATGATTGATGATTGATGATTGATGATTGCAAATTGGTGATTGATGATTGATTATTGATGATTGATGATTGCTGATTGATGATTAATGGTTGATGATTGATAATTGATGATTGATGATTGCTGACTGATGATTGAATGATTGATGATTGATGATTGATGATTGGTGATTGAAGATTGATGATTAATGATTGACGATTGATGATTGATGATTGATGATTGAAGAATGATGATTGATGATTGATGATTGATGATTAATGATTTATAATTAATGATCGATGATTGATGATTGATGATTGATGATTGATGGTTGATGATTGATGATTGATGATTGGTGATTGATGATTGATGATTGATGATTGATGATTGATGATTGATGATTGATGATTGATGATTGATGATTGATCATTGATGATTGATGATTGATGATTGATGATTGATGATTGATGATTGATGATTGATGACTGATGATTGATGATTGATGATTGATGATTGATGATTGATGATTGATGATTGATGATTGATGATTGGTGCTTGATGATTGATGATTAATGATTGACGATTGATGATTGATGATTGAAGAATGATGATTGATGATTGATGATTAATGATTGATGATGGATGATTGATAATTGATGATTGATGATTGATGATTAATCATTGATGAATGATCATTGATGATTGGTAATTGATGATTGATGATTGATGATTGATGATTGATGATTGATGATTGATGATTGATGACTGATGATTTATGATTGATGATTGATGATCGAAGATTGAAGATTGATGATTGATGATTGATGATTGATGATTGATGATTGATGATAGCTGATTGATGATTGTTGATCGATCATTGATGATTGATGATTGATGATTGATGATTGATGATTGATGATTGATGATTGGTGATTGAGGATTGATGATTGATGATTGATAATTGATGATTGATGATTGACGATTGATGATTGATGATAGATGATTGATGATTGATGATTGATGATTGATGATTGATGATTGATGATTGAAGAATGATGATTGATGATTGCTGAATGATGATTGATGATTGATGATTGATGATTGATGATTGATGATGGATGATTGATAATTGATGACTGATGATTGATGATTGATGATTGATGATTGATGACTGATGATTAATTATTGATCATTGATGATTGATCATTGGTGATTGATGATTGATGATTGATGATTGATGATTGATGATTGATGATTGATGATTGATGATTGATGATTGATGATTGATGATTGATGGTTGATGATTGATAATTGATAATTAATTATCGATGATTGATGATTGATGATTGATGGTTGATGATTGATGATTGATGATTGATGATTGATGATTGATGATTGATGATTGATGATTGATGATTGATGATTGATGATTGATGATTGATGATTGATGATTGATGATTGATGATTGATGATTGATGATTGATGATTGATGATTGATGATTGATGATTGATGATTGATGATAGATGATTGATGATTGATGATTAATGATTGATGATTAATGATTGATGATTGATGATTGATGATTGATGATTGATCATTGATCATTGATAATCGATTATTGATGTTTATAAAGAATTGTGGAAAGAGCTCAAGCTGGTTTCGAACACGAATAACCAGTCGACATCCACCTAAGCTGGTAGTGCCAATCGACGCGTCCCAGCCTGTGAGTTGGCACCTGATGAGAAGCGGCAGGGACGCGTGTTCGAAACCAGCTTGAGCTCTTTCCACAATTCTTTATAAATATCAAATTCACTATCGAGGTATTCGAAACATTTGATCAGAACTTCCGCACCCATGAGTCTTCGCTGAGTTAGCTTAGCAAGGGTATAATTCACTTATAAGTTGTAAGTGAAAAGGGAAAATTGATCTACCAAAAACTTCTGAAATTGATTATTGATGATTCATGATTGATGATTGATGATTGATGATTGATGATTGATGATTGATGACTGATGATGGATGATTGATGATTGATGATTGATGATTGATGATTGATGATTGATGATTGATGATTGATGATTGATGATTGATGATTGATGATTGATGATTGATGATTGATGATTGATGATTGACGATTATTGATTGCTGATTGATGATTGCTGATTGATGATTGATGGTTGAAGGTAATGATTGCAAATTGATGATTGATGGTTGATGATTGATGATTGATGATTTATGATTGATGATTGATGATTGATGATTGATGATTGATGATTGATGATTGATGATTGATGATTGATGATTGATGATTGATGATTGATGGTTAATGATTGATAATTGATAATTAATTATCGATGATTGATGATTGATGATTGATGGTTGATGATTGATGATTGATGATTGATGATTGATGATTGGTGATTGATGATTGATGATTGATGATTGATGATTGATGATTGATGATTGATGATTGATGATTGATGATTGATGATTGATGATTGATGATTGATGATTGATGGTTGATGATTGATAATTGATAATTAATTATCGATGATTGATGATTGATGATTGATGGTTGATGATTGATGATTGATGATTGATGATTGATGATTGATGATCGATGATTGATGATTGATGATTGATAATTGATGATTGATGATTGATGATTGATGATTGATGATTGATGGTTGATGATTGATAATTGATAATTAATTATCGATGATTGATGATTGATGATTGATGGTTGATGATTGATGATTGATGATTGATGATTGATGATTGATGATTGATGATTGATGATTGATGATTGATGATTGATGATTGATGATTGATGATTGATGATTGATGATTGATGATTGATGATTTATGATTGATGATTGATGATTGATGATTGATGATTGATGATTGATGATTGATGATTAATGATTGATGATTGATGATTGATGATTGATGATTGATGATTGATGATTGATGATTGATGATTGATGATTGATGATTGGTGCTTGATGATTGATGATTGATGATTGATGATTGATGATTTATGATTGATGATTGATGATTGATGATTGATGATTGATGATTGATGATTGATGATTGATGGTTGATGATTGATAATTGATAATTAATTATCGATGATTGATGATTGATGATTGATGGTTGATGATTGATGGTTGATGATTGATAATTGATAATTAATTATCGATGATTGATGATTGATGATTGATGGTTGATGATTGATGATTGATGATTGATGATTGATGATTGATGATTGATGATTGATGATTGATGATTGATGATTGATGATTGATGATTGATGATTGATGATTGATGATTGATGATTGATGATTGATGATTGATGATTGATGATTGATGATTGATGATTGATGATTGATGATTGATGATTGATGATTGATGGTTGATGATTGATAATTGATAATTAATTATCGATGATTGATGATTGATGATTGATGGTTGATTATTGATGATTGATGATTGATGATTGATGATTGATGATTGATGATTGATGATTGATGATTGATGATTGATGATTGATGATTGATGATTGATGATTGATGATTGATGATTGATGATTGATGATTGATGATTGATGATTGATGATCGATGGTTGATGATTGATGATTGATGGTTGAAGATTGATAATTGATAATTAATTATCGATGATTGATGATTGATGATTGATGATTGATGGTTGATGATTGATGATTGATGATTGATGATTGATGATTGATGATTGATGATTGATGATTGATGATTGATGATTGATGATTAATGATTGATAATTGATGATTGATGATTGATGATTAATGATTGATGATTAATGATTGATGATTGATGATTGATGATTGATGATTGATGATTGATGATTGATGATTGATGATCGATGGTTGATGATTGATGATTGATGATTGATGATTGATGATTGATGATTGATGATTGATGATTGATGATTGATGATTGATGATTGATGATTGATGATTGATGATTGATGATTGATGAATGATGATTGATGATTGATAATTGATGATTGATGATTGATGATTAATGATTGATGATTAATGATTGATGATTGATGATTGATGATTGATGATTGATGATTGATGATTGATGATTGATGATCGATGGTTGATGATTGATGATTGATGGTTGATGATTGATAATTGATAATTAATTATCGATGATTGATGATTGATGATTGATGATTGATGGTTGATGATTGATGATTGATGATTGATGATTGATGATTGATGATTGATGATTGATGATTGATGATTGATGATTGATGATTGATGATTGATGATTGATGATTGATGATTGATGATTGATGATTGATGATTTATGATTGATGATTGATGATTGATGATTGATGATTGCTGATTGATGATTGATGATTGATGGTTGATGATTGATAATTGATAATTAATTATCGATGATTGATGATTGATGATTGATGGTTGATGATTGATGGTTGATGATTGATAATTGATAATTAATTATCGATGATTGATGATTGATGATTGATGGTTGATGATTGATGATTGATGATTGATGATTGATGATTGATGATTGATGATTGATGATTGATGATTGATGATTGATGATTGATGATTGATGATTGATGATTGATGATTGATGATTGATGATTGATGATTGATGATTGATGATTGATGATTGATGATTGATGATTGATGATTGATGATTGATGATTGATGATTGATGGTTGATGATTGATAATTGATAATTAATTATCGATGATTGATGATTGATGATTGATGGTTGATTATTGATGATTGATGATTGATGATTGATGATTGATGATTGATGATTGATGATTGATGATTGATGATTGATGATTGATGATTGATGATTGATGATTGATGATTGATGATCGATGGTTGATGATTGATGATTGATGATTGATGATTAATGATTGATGATTGATGATTGATGATTGATGATTGATGATTGATGATTGATGATTGATGATTGATGATTGATGATTGATGATTGATGATTGATGATTGATGGTTGATGATTGATAATTGATAATTAATTATCGATGATTGATGATTGATGATTGATGGTTGATTATTGATGATTGATGATTGATGATTGATGATTGATGATTGATGATTGATGATTGATGATTGATGATTGATGATTGATGATTGATGGTTGATGATTGATAATTGATAATTAATTATCGATGATTGATGATTGATGATTGATGGTTGATTATTGATGATTGATGATTGATGATTGATGATTGATGATTGATGATTGATGATTGATGATTGATGATTGATGATTGATGATTGATGATTGATGATTGATGATTGATGATTGATAATTGATGATTGATGATTGATGATTAATGATTGATGATTAATGATTGATGATTGATGATTGATGATTGATGATTGATGATTGATGATTGATGATTGATGATTGATGATCGATGGTTGATGATTGATGATTGATGATTGATGATTGATGATTGATGATTGATGATTGATGATGGATGATTGATGATTGATGATTGATGATTGATGATTGATGATTGATGATTGATGATTGATGGTTGATGATTGATAATTGATAATTAATTATCGATGATTGATGATTGATGATTGATGATTGATGATTGATGATTGATGATTGATGATTGATGATTGATGATTGATGATTGATGATTGATGATTGATGATTGATGATTGATGATTGATGGTTGATGATTGATAATTGATAATTAATTATCGATGATTGATGATTGATGATTGATGGTTGATTATTGATGATTGATGATTGATGATTGATGATTGATGATTGATGATTGATGATTGATGATTGATGATTGATGATTGATGATTGATGATTGATGATTGATGATTGATGATTGATGATTGATGATTGATAATTGATGATTGATGATTGATGATTAATGATTGATGATTAATGATTGATGATTGATGATTGATGATTGATGATTGATGATTGATGATTGATGATTGATGATTGATGATTGATGATTGATGATTAATGATTGATGATTAATGATTGATGATTGATGATTGATGATTGATGATTGATGATTGATGATTGATGATTGATGATTGATGATTGATGATCGATGGTTGATGATTGATGATTGATGGTTGAAGATTGATAATTGATAATTAATTATCGATGATTGATGATTGATGATTGATGATTGATGGTTGATGATTGATGATTGATGATTGATGATTGATGATTGATGATTGATGATTGATGATTGATGATTGATGATTGATGATTGATGATTAATGATTGATAATTGATGATTGATGATTGATGATTAATGATTGATGATTAATGATTGATGATTGATGATTGATGATTGATGATTGATGATTGATGATTGATGATTGATGATCGATGGTTGATGATTGATGATTGATGATTGATGATTGATGATTGATGATTGATGATTGATGATTGATGATTGATGATTGATGATTGATGATTGATGATTGATGATTGATGATTGATGATTGATGATTGATAATTGATGATTGATGATTGATGATTAATGATTGATGATTAATGATTGATGATTGATGATTGATGATTGATGATTGATGATTGATGATCGATGGTTGATGATTGATGATTGATGATTGATGGTTGATGATTGATAATTGATAATTAATTATCGATGATTGATGATTGATGATTGATGATTGATGGTTGATGATTGATGATTGATGATTGATGATTGATGATTGATGATTGATGATTGATGATTGATGATTGATGATTGATGATTGATGATTGATGATTGATGATTGATGATTGATGATTGATGATTGATGATTGATGATTTATGATTGATGATTGATGATTGATGATTGATGATTGATGATTGATGATTGATGGTTGATGATTGATAATTGATAATTAATTATCGATGATTGATGATTGATGATTGATGGTTGATGATTGATGGTTGATGATTGATAATTGATAATTAATTATCGATGATTGATGATTGATGATTGATGGTTGATGATTGATGATTGATGATTGATGATTGATGATTGATGATTGATGATTGATGATTGATGATTGATGATTGATGATTGATGATTGATGATTGATGATTGATGATTGATGATTGATGATTGATGATTGATGATTGATGATTGATGATTGATGATTGATGATTGATGGTTGATGATTGATAATTGATAATTAATTATCGATGATTGATGATTGATGATTGATGGTTGATTATTGATGATTGATGATTGATGATTGATGATTGATGATTGATGATTGATGATTGATGATTGATGATTGATGATTGATGATTGATGATTGATGATTGATGATTGATGATTGATGATTGATGATTGATGATTGATAATTGATGATTGATGATTGATGATTAATGATTGATGATTAATGATTGATGATTGATGATTGATGATTGATGATTGATGATTGATGATTGATGATTGATGATTGATGATTGATGATCGATGGTTGATGATTGATGATTGATGATTGATGATTGATGATTGATGATTGATGATGGATGATTGATGATTGATGATTGATGATTGATGATTGATGATTGATGATTGATGATTGATGATTGATGATTGATGATTGATGATTGATGATTATTGATTGCTGATTGATGATTGCTGATTGATGATTGATGGTTGAAGGTAATGATTGCAAATTGATGATTGATGGTTGACGATTGATGATTGATGATTTATGATTGATGATTGATGATTGGTGATTGATGATTGATGATTGATGATTGATGATTGATGATTGATGATTGATGATTGATGATTGGTGATTGATGATTGATGATTGATGATTGATGATTGATGATTGATGATTGATGGTTGATGATTGATAATTGATAATTAATTATCGATGATTGATGATTGATGATTGATGGTTGATGATTGATGATTGATGATTGATGATTGATGATTGATGATTGATGATTGATGATTGATGATTGATGATTGATGATTGATGATTGATGATTGATGATTGATGATTGATGATTGATGATTGATGATTGATGATTGATAATTGATGATTGATGATTGATGATTAATGATTGATGATTAATGATTGATGATTGATGATTGATGATTGATGATTGATGATTGATGATTGATGATTGATGATTGATGATTGATGATTGATGATTGATGATTGATGATCGATGGTTGATGATTGATGATTGATGATTGATGATTGATGATTGATGATTGATGATGGATGATTGATGATTGATGATTGATGATTGATGATTGATGGTTGATGATTGATGATTATTGATTGCTGATTGATGATTGCTGATTGATGATTGATGGTTGAAGGTAATGATGGCAAATTGATGATTGATGGTTGATGATTGATGATTGATGATTTATGATTGATGATTGATGATTGGTGATTGATGATTGATGATTGCTGATTGATGATTGATGATTAATGATTAATGGTTGATGATTGATGATTGATGATTGGTGATTAATATTTGATGATTAATGATTGATTATTGATGATTGATGATTGATGATTGATGATTGCTGATTGATGATTCATGAGTCATGATAGATGATTGATGATTGATGATTGATGATTGATGATTGATGATTGATGATTGATGATTGATGATTGATGATTGATGATTGATGATTGATGATTGATGATTGATGATTGATGGATGATGATTGATGATTGCAAACTGATGATTGATGATTGATGGTTGAAGATTGATGATTGATGATTGATGAGTGATGATTGATACTTGATGATTGATGATTGATGATGGAGTATTGATGATTGATGATTGATGCTTGATGATTGATGATTGATGATTGACGTTTGATGATTGATGATTGATGATTGATGATTGATGATTGATGATTGCTGATTGAAGAGTGATGATTAATGATTAATGGTTGATGATTGATGATTGAGGATTGATGATTGATGATTGATGATTGATGATTGATGATTGATGATTGATGATTGATGATTGATGACTGATGATTGATGATTGATGATTGATGATTGATGAATGATGATTGATGACTAGTGATTGATGATTGCTGATTGATGATTCATGATTGATGATTGATGATTGACGATTGATGATTGATGATTGATGATTGGTGTTTATTTTTGATGATTGATGATTGATAGTTGATGATTGATGATTGATAATTGATGATTGATGATTGATGATTGATGATTGATGATTGATGATTGATTATTGATGATTGCTGATTGATGATTGATGATTTATAATTAATGATCGATGATTGATGATTGATGATTGATGGTTGATGATTGATGATTGATGATTGATGATTGACGATTGATGATTGATGATTGATAATTGATCATTGATGATTGATGATTGATGATTGATGATTGGTGATTGATGATTGATGATTGATGATTGATGATTGATGATTGATGATTGATGATTGATGATTGATGATTGATGATTGATGATTGATGATTGATGATTGATGATTGATGATTGATGATTGATGATGGATGATTGATAATTGATGATTGATGATTGATGATTGATGATTAATCATTGATGAATGATCATTGATGATTGATGATTGATGATTGATGATTGATGATTGATGATTGATTATTGATGACTGATGATTGATGGTTGATGATTGATGATTGATGATTGATGATCGAAGATTGAAGATTGATGATTGATGATTGATGATTGATGATAGCTGATTGATGATTGTTGATCGATCATTGATGATTGATGATTGATGATTGATTATTGATGATTGATGATTGATGATTGATGATTGATGATTGATGATTGATGAATGATGATTGATGATTGATGATTGATGATTGATGATTGATGATTGATGATTGATGATTGATGATTGATGATTGATGATTGATGATTGATGATTGATGATTGCTGATTGATGATTGATGATTGATGGTTTATGATTGATGATTGATAATTAATCATCGATGATTGATGATTGATGGTTGATGATTGATGATTGATGATTGATGATTGAAGATTGATGATTGATGATTGATGATTGATGATTGATGATTGATGATTGATGATTGATGATTGATGATTGATTATTGATGATTGATGATTGATGATTGATGATTGATGATTGATGATTGATGATTGATGATTGATGATTGATGATTGATGATTGATGATTGATGATTGATGATTGATGATTGATGATTGATGATTGATGATTGATGATTGATGATTGATGATTGATGATTGATGATTGATGCTTGATGATTGATGCTTGATGATTGATGATTGATGATTGATGACTGATGATTGATGATTGATGATTGATGATTGATGATTGATGATTGACGATTGACGATTGATGATTGATGATAAATGATTGATGATTGATGATTGATGATTGATGATTTATGATTTATGATTGATGATTGATGATTGATGATTGATGATTGATGATTGATGATTGATGATTGATGATTGATGATTGATGATTGATGATTGATGATTGATGATTGATGATTGATGATTGATGATTGATGATTGATGGTTGATGATTGATAATTGATAATTAATTATCGATGATTGATGATTGATGATTGATGGTTGATTATTGATGATTGATGATTGATGATTGATGATTGATGATTGATGATTGATGATTGATGATTGATGATTGATGATTGATGATTGATGATTGATGATTGATAATTGATGATTGATGATTGATGATTAATGATTGATGATTAATGATTGATGATTGATGATTGATGATTGATGATTGATGATTGATGATTGATGATTGATGATTGATGATTGATGATTGATGATTGATGATTGATGATTGATGATCGATGGTTGATGATTGATGATTGATGATTGATGATTGATGATTGATGATTGATGATTGATGATTGATGATTGATGATTGATGATTGATGATTGATGATTGATGATTGATGATTGATGATTGATGATTGCTGATTGATGATTGATGATTGATGGTTTATGATTGATGATTGATAATTAATCATCGATGATTGATGATTGATGGTTGATGATTGATGATTGATGATTGAAGATTGATGATTGATGATTGATGATTGATGATTGATGATTGATGATTGATAATTGATTATTGATTATTGATGATTGATGATTGATGATTGATGATTGATGATTGATGATTGATGATTGATGATTGATGATTGATGATTGATGATTGATGATTGATGATTGATGATTGATGATTGATGATTGATGATTGATGCTTGATGATTGATGCTTGATGATTGATGATTGATGATTGATGACTGATGATTGATGATTGATGATTGATGATTGATGATTGATGATTGATGATTGATGATTGATCATTGATCTTTGATAATTGATGATTGATGATTCATGATTGATGATTGATGATTGATGATTGATGATTGATGATTGATGATTGATGATTGACGATTATTGATTGCTGATTGATGATTGCTGATTGATGATTGATGGTTGAAGGTAATGATTGCAAATTGATGATTGATGGTTGATGATTGATGATTGATGATTTATGATTGATGATTGATGATTGATGATTGATGATTGATGATTGATGATTGATGATTGATGATTGATGATTGATGATTGATGATTGATGATTGATGGTTAATGATTGATAATTGATAATTAATTATCGATGATTGATGATTGATGATTGATGGTTGATGATTGATGATTGATGATTGATGATTGATGATTGATGATTGATGATTGATGATTGATGATTGATGATTGATGATTGATGATTGATGATTGATGATTGATGATTGATGATTGATGATTGATGATTGATGATTGATGATTGATGATTGATGATTGATGATTGATGGTTGATGATTGATAATTGATAATTAATTATCGATGATTGATGATTGATGATTGATGGTTGATGATTGATGATTGATGATTGATGATTGATGATTGATGATCGATGATTGATGATTGATGATTGATGATTGATGATTGATGATTGATGATTGATGGTTGATGATTGATAATTGATAATTAATTATCGATGATTGATGATTGATGATTGATGATTGATGGTTGATGATTGATGATTGATGATTGATGATTGATGATTGATGATTGATGATTGATGATTGATGATTGATGATTGATGATTGATGATTGATGATTGATGATTGATGATTGATGATTGATGATTGATGATTGATGATTGATGATTGATGATTGATGATTGATGATTGATGATTTATGATTGATGATTGATGATTGATGATTGATGATTGATGATTGATGGTTGATGATTGATAATTGATAATTAATTATCGATGATTGATGATTGATGATTGATGGTTGATGATTGATGATTGATGATTGATGATTGATGATTGATGATTGATGATTGATGATTGATGATTGATGATTGATGATTGAAGATTGATGATTGATGATTGATGATTGATGATTGATGATTGATGATTGATGATTGATGATTGATGATTGATGATTGATGATTGATGATTGATAATTGATGATTGATGATTGATGATTAATGATTGATGATTAATGATTGATGATTGATGATTGATGATTGATGATTGATGATTGATGATTGATGATTGATGATTGATGATTGATGATCGATGGTTGATGATTGATGATTGATGGTTGATGATTGATAATTGATAATTAATTATCGATGATTGGTGATTGATGATTGATGATTGATGGTTGATGATTGATGATTGATGATTGATGATTGATGATTGATGATTGATGATTGATGGTTAATGATTGATAATTGATAATTAATTATCGATGATTGATGATTGATGATTGATGGTTGATGATTGATGATTGATGATTGATGATTGATGATTGATGATTGATGATTGATGATTGATGATTGATGATTGATGTTTGATGATTGATGATTGATGATTGATGATTGATGATTGATGGTTGATGATTGATAATTGATAATTAATTATCGATGATTGATGATTGATGATTGATGGTTGATGATTGATGATTGATGATTGATGATTGATGATTGATGATCGATGATTGATGATTGATGATTGATGATTGATGATTGATGATTGATGATTGATGATTGATGATTGATGGTTGATGATTGATAATTGATAATTAATTATCGATGATTGATGATTGATGATTGATGATTGATGGTTGATGATTGATGATTGATGATTGATGATTGATGATTGATGATTGATGATTGATGATTGATGATTGATGATTGATGATTGATGATTGATGATTGATGATTGATGATTGATGCTTGATGATTGATGCTTGATGATTGATGATTGATGATTGATGACTGATGATTGATGATGGATGATTGATGATTGATGATTGATGATTGGTGATTGATGATTGATGATTGATCATTGATCATTGATAATTGATGATTGATGATTCATGATTGATGATTGATGATTGATGATTGATGATTGATGATTGATGATTGATGATTGATGGTTGATGATTGATGATTGATGATTGATGATTGATGATTAATGATTGATGATTAATGATTGATGATTGATGATTGATGATTGATGATTGATGATTGATGATTGATGATTGATGATTGATGATTGATGATTGATGATTGATGATTGATGATTGATGATTGATGATCGATGGTTTATGATTGATGATTGATGATTGATGATTGATGATTGATGATGGATGATTGATGATTGATGATTGATGATTGATGCTTGATGATTGATGATTGATGATTGATGATTGATTATTGATGATTAAAGATTGCTGATTGATGATTGCTGATTGATGATTGATGTTTGAAGGTAATGATTGCAAATTGATGATTGATGGTTGATGATTGATGATTGATGATTTATGATTGATGATTGATGATTGGTGATTGATGATTGATGATTGATGATTGATGATTGATGATTGATGATTGATGATTGATGATTGATGATTGATGATTGATGATTGATGATTGATGATTGATGATTGATGATTGATGGTTGATGATTGATAATTGATAATTAATTATCGATGATTGATGATTGATGATTGATGGTTGATGATTGATGATTGATGATTGATGATTGATGATTGATGATTGATGATTGATGATTGATGATTGATGATTGATGATTGATGATTGATGATTGATGATTGATGATTGATGATTGATGATTGATGATAGATGTTTGATGATTGATGATTGATGATTGATGATTGATGATTGATGATTGATAATTGATGATTGATGATTGATGATTAATGATTGATGATTAATGATTGATGATTGATGATTGATGATTGATGATTGATGATTGATGATTGATGATCGATGGTTGATGATTGATGATTGATGATTGATGATTGATGATTGATGATTGATGATTGATGATGGATGATTGATGATTGATGATTGATGATTGATGATTGATGATTGATGATTGATGATTGATGATTGATGATTGATGATTGATGATTGATGATTGATGATTATTGATTGCTGATTGATGATTGCTGATTGATGATTGATGGTTGAAGGTAATGATTGCAAATTGATGATTGATGGTTGATGATTGATGATTGATGATTTATGATTGATGATTGATGATTGGTGATTGATGATTGATGATTGCTGATTGATGATTGATGATTAATGATTAATGGTTGATGATTGATGATTGATGATTGGTGATTAATATTTGATGATTAATGATTGATTATTGATGATTGATGATTGATGATTGATGATTGATGATTGCTGATTGATGATTCATGATTCATGATAGATGATTGATGATTGATGATTGATGATTGATGATTGATGATTGATGATTGATGATTGATGATTGATGATTGATGATTGATGATTGATGATTGATGATTGATGATTGATGATTGATGATTGATGATTGATGATTGATGATTGATGGATGATGATTGATGATTGCAAACTGATGATTGATGATTGATGGTTGAAGATTGATGATTGATGATTGATGAGTGATGATTGATACTTGATGATTGATGATTGATGATGGAGTATTGATGATTGATGATTGATGATTGATGCTTGATGATTGATGATTGATGATTGACGTTTGATGATTGATGATTGATGATTGATAATTGATGATTGATGATTGCTGATTGAAGAGTGATGATTAATGATTAATGGTTGATGATTGATGATTGAGGATTGATGATTGATGATTGATGATTGATGATTGATGATTGATGATTGATGATTGATGATTGATGATTGATGATTGATGATTGATGATTGATGACTGATGATTGATGATTGATGATTGATGATTGATGAATGATGATTGATGACTGGTGATTGATGATTGCTGATTGATGATTCATGATTGATGATTGATGATTGACGATTGATGATTGATGATTGATGATTGGTGTTTATTTTTGATGATTGATGATTGATAGTTGATGATTGATGATTGATAATTGATGATTGATGATTGATGATTGATGATTGATGATTGATGATTGATTATTGATGATTGCTGATTGATGATTGATGATTTATAATTAATGATCGATGATTGATGATTGATGGTTGATGATTGATGATTGATGATTGATGATTGACGATTGATGATTGATGATTGATAATTGATCATTGATGATTGATGATTGATGATTGATGATTGGTGATTGATGATTGATGATTGATGATTGATGATTGATGATTGATGATTGATGATTGATGATTGATGATTGATGATTGATGATTGATGATTGATGATTGATGGTTGATGATTGATAATTGATAATTAATTATCGATGATTGATGATTGATGATTGATGGTTGATGATTGATGATTGATGATTGATGATTGATGATTGATGATTGATGATTGATGATTGATGATTGATGATTGATGATTGATGATTGATGATTGATGATTGATGATTGATGATTGATGATTGATGATTGATGATTGATGATTGATACTTGATGATTGATGATTGATGATTAATGATTGATGATTGATGATTAATGATTGATGATTGATGATTGATGATTGATGATTGATGATTGATGATTGATGATTGATGATTAATGATTGATGATTGATGCTTGATGATTGATGCTTGATGATTGATGATTGATGATTGATGACTGCAGATTGATGATTGATGATTGATGATTGATGATTGATGATTGATGATTGATGATTGATGATTGACGATTGATGATTTATGATTGATGATTGATGATTGATGATTGATGATTGATGATTGATGGTTGATGATTGATAATTGATAATTAATTATCGATGATTGATGATTGATGGTTGATGATTGATGATTGATGATTGATGATTGATGATTGATGATTTAATATTGATGATTGATGATTGATGATTGATGATTGATGATTGATGATTGATGATTGATGATTGATGATTGATGATTGATGATTGATGCTTGATGATTGATGCTTGATGATTGATGATTGATGATTGATGACTGATGATTGATGATTGATGATTGATGATTGATGATTGATGATTGATGATTGATGATTGATGATTGATGATTGATGATTTATGATTGATGATTGATGATTGATGATTGATGATTGATGATTGATGATTGATGGTTGATGATTGATAATTGATAATTAATTATCGATGATTGATGATTGATGATTGATGGTTGATGATTGATGGTTGATGATTGATAATTGATAATTAATTATCGATGATTGATGATTGATGATTGATGGTTGATGATTGATGATTGATGATTGATGATTGATGATTGATGATTGATGATTGATGATTGATGATTGATGATTGATGATTGATGATTGATGATTGATGATTGATGATTGATGATTGATGATTGATGATTGATGATTGATGATTGATGATTGATGATTGATGATTGATGATTGATGGTTGATGATTGATAATTGATAATTAATTATCGATGATTGATGATTGATGATTGATGGTTGATTATTGATGATTGATGATTGATGATTTTTGATTGATGATTGATGATTGATGATTGATGATTGATGATTGATGATTGATGATTGATGATTGATGATTGATAATTGATGATTGATGATTGATGATTAATGATTGATGATTAATGATTGATGATTGATGATTGATGATTGATGATTGATGATTGATGATTGATGATTGATGATTGATGATTGATGATTGATGATTGATGATTGATGATTGATGATTATTGATTGCTGATTGATGATTGCTGATTGATGATTGATGGTTGAAGGTAATGATTGCAAATTGATGATTGATGGTTGATGATTGATGATTGATGATTTATGATTGATGATTGATGATTGGTGATTGATGATTGATGATTGATGATTGATGATTGATGATTGATGATTGATGATTGATGATTGATGATTGATGATTGATGATTGATGATTGATGATTGATGATTGATGGTTCATGATTGATAATTGATAATTAATTATCGATGATTGATGATTGATGATTGATGGTTGATGATTGATGATTGATGATTGATGATTGATGATTGATGATTGATGATTGATGATTGATGATTGATGATTGATGATTGATGATTGATGATTGATGATTGATGATTGATGATTGATAATTGATGATTGATGATTGATGATTAATGATTGATGATTAATGATTGATGATTGATGATTGATGATTGATGATTGATGATTGATGATTGATGATCGATGGTTGATGATTGATGATTGATGATTGATGATTGATGATTGATCATTGATCATTGATAATTGATGATTGATGATTCATGATTGATGATTGATGATTGATGATTGATGATTGATGATTGACGATTATTGATTGCTGATTGATGATTGCTGATTGATGAGTGATGGTTGAAGGTAATGATTGCAAATTGATGATTGATGGTTGATGATTGATGATTGATGATTTATGATTGATGATTGAAGATTGATGATTGATGATTGATGATTGATGATTGATGATTGATGATTGATGATTGATGATTGATGATTGATGATTGATGATTGATGATTGATGATTGATGGTTAATGATTGATAATTGATAATTAATTATCGATGATTGATGATTGATGATTGATGGTTGATGATTGATGATTGATGATTGATGATTGATGATTGATGATTGATGATTGATGATTGATGATTGATGATTGATGATTGATGATTGATGATTGATGATTGATGATTGATGATTGATGATTGATGATTGATGATTGATGATTGATGATTGATGATTGATGATTGATGATTGATGGTTGATGATTGATAATTGATAATTAATTATCGATGATTGATGATTGATGATTGATGGTTGATGATTGATGATTGATGATTGATGATTGATGATTGATGATCGATGATTGATGATTGATGATTGGTGATTGATGATTGATGATTGATGATTGATGATTGATGGTTGATGATTGATAATTGATAATTAATTATCGATGATTGATGATTGATGATTGATGATTGATGGTTGATGATTGATGATTGATGATTGATGATTGATGATTGATGGTTGATGATTGATGCTTGATGATTGATGATTGATGATTGATGATTGATGATTGATGATTGATGATTGATGATTGATGATTGATGATTGATGATTGATGATTGATGATTTATGATTGATGATTGATGATTGATGATTGATGATTGATGGTTGATGATTGATAATTGATAATTAATTATCGATGATTGATGATTGATGATTGATGGTTGATGATTGATGATTGATGATTGATGATTGATGATTGATGATTGATGATTGATGATTGATGATTGATGATTGATGATTGATGATTGATGATTGATGATTGATGATTGATGATTGATGATTGATGATTGATGATTGATGATTGATGATTGATGATTGATGATTGATGATTGATAATTGATGATTGATGATTGATGATTAATGATTGATGATTAATGATTGATGATTGATGATTGATGATTGATGATTGATGATTGATGATTGATGATTGATGATTGATGATTGATGATTGATGATTGATGATTGATGATTGATGATTGATGATTGATGATTGATGATCGATGGTTGATGATTGATGATTGATGGTTGATGATTGATAATTGATAATTAATTATCGATGATTGATGATTGATGATTGATGATTGATGGTTGATGATTGATGATTGATGATTGATGATTGATGATTGATGATTGATGATTGATGATTGATGATTGATGATTGATGATTGATGATTGATGATTGATGATTGATGATTGATGATTTATGATTGATGATTGATGATTGATGATTGATGATTGATGATTGATGATTGATGATTGATGATTGATGGTTGATGATTGATAATTGATAATTAATTATCGATGATTGATGATTGATGATTGATGGTTGATGATTGATGGTTGATGATTGATAATTGATAATTAATTATCGATGATTGATGATTGATGATTGATGGTTGATGATTGATGATTGATGATTGATGATTGATGATTGATGATTGATGATTGATGATTGATGATTGATGATTGATGATTGATGATTGATGATTGATGATTGATGATTGATGATTGATGATTGATGATTGATGATTGATGATTGATGATTGATGATTGATGATTGATGATTGATGATTGATGATTGATGATTGATGATTGATGATTGATGATTGATGATTGATGGTTGATGATTGATAATTGATAATTAATTATCGATGATTGATGATTGATGATTGATGGTTGATTATTGATGATTGATGATTGATGATTGATGATTGATGATTGATGATTGATGATTGATGATTGATGATTGATGATTGATAATTGATGATTGATGATTGATGATTAATGATTAATGATTGATGATTAATGATTGATGATTGATGATTGATGATTGATGATTGATGATTGATGATTGATGATTGATGATCGATGGTTGATGATTGATGATTGATGATTGATGATTGATGATGGATGATTGATGATTGATGATTGATGATTGATGATTGATGATTGATGATTGATGATTGATGATTGATGATTGATGATTGATGATTATTGATTGCTGATTGATGATTGCTGATTGATGATTGATGGTTGAAGGTAATGATTGCAAATTGATGATTGATGGTTGATGATTGATGATTGATGATTTATGATTGATGATTGATGATTGGTGATTGATGATTGATGATTGATGATTGATGATTGATGATTGATGATTGATGATTGATGATTGATGATTGATGATTGATGATTGATGATTGATGATTGATGATTGATGGTTGATGATTGATTATTGATAATTAATTATCGATGATTGATGATTGATGATTGATGGTTGATGATTGATGATTGATGATTGATGATTGATGATTGATGATTGATGATTGATGATTGATGATTGATGATTGATGATTGATGATTGATGATTGATGATTGATGATTGATGATTGATGATTGATAATTGATGATTGATGATTGATGATTAATGATTGATGATTAATGATTGATGATTGATGATTGATGATTGATGATTGATGATTGATGATTGATGATTCATGATTGATGATCGATGGTTGATGATTGATGATTGATGATTGATGATTGATGATTGATGATTGATGATGGATGATTGATGATTGATGATTGATGATTGATGATTGATGATTGATGATTGATGATTGATGATTATTGATTGCTGATTGATGATTGCTGATTGATGATTGATGGTTGAAGGTAATGATTGCAAATTGATGATTGATGGTTGATGATTGATGATTGATGATTTATGATTGATGATTGATGATTGGTGATTGATGATTGATGATTGCTGATTGATGATTGATGATTAATGATTAATGGTTGATGATTGATGATTGATGATTGGTGATTAATATTTGATGATTAATGATTGATTATTGATGATTGATGATTGATGATTGATGATTGCTGATTGATGATTCATGATTCATGATAGACGATTGATGATTGATGATTGATGATTGATGATTGATGATTGATGATTGATGATTGATGATTGATGATTGATGATTGATGATTGATGATTGATGATTGATGATTGATGGATGATGATTGATGATTGCAAACTGATGATTGATGATTGATGGTTGAAGATTGATGATTGATGATTGATGAGTGATGATTGATACTTGATGATTGATGATTGATGATGGAGTATTGATGATTGATGATTGATGATTGATGCTTGATGATTGATGATTGATGATTGACGTTTGATGATTGATGATTGATGATTGATGATTGATGATTGATGATTGATGATTGATGATTGCTGATTGAAGAGTGATGATTAATGATTAATGGTTGATGATTGATGATTGAGGATTGATGATTGATGATTGATGATTGATGATTGATGATTGATGATTGATGATTGATGATTGATGATTGATGATTGATGATTGATGACTGATGATTGATGATTGATGATTGATGATTGATGATTGATGAATGATGATTGATGACTGGTGATTGATGATTGCTGATTGATGATTCATGATTGATGATTGATGATTGACGATTGATGATTGATGATTGATGATTGGTGTTTATTTTTGATGATTGATGATTGATAGTTGATGATTGATGATTGATAATTGATGATTGATGATTGATGATTGATGATTGATGATTGATTATTGATGATTGCTGATTGATGATTGATGATTTATAATTAATGATCGATGATTGATGATTGATGATTGATGGTTGATGATTGATGATTGATGATTGATGATTGACGATTGATGATTGATGATTGATAATTGATCATTGATGATTGATGATTGATGATTGATGATTGGTGATTGATGATTGATGATTGATGATTGATGATTGATGATTGATGATTGATGATTGATGATTGATGATTGATGATTGATGATTGATGATTGATGATTGATGATTGATGATGGATGATTGATAATTGATGATTGATGATTGATGATAGCTGATTGATGATTGTTGATCGATCATTGATGATTGATGATTGATGATTGATTATTGATGATTGATGATTGATGATTGATGATTGATGATTGATGATTGATGATTGATGATTGATGATTGATGATTGATGATTGATGATTGATGATTGATGATTGCTGATTGATGATTGATGATTGATGGTTTATGATTGATGATTGATAATTAATCATCGATGATTGATGATTGATGGTTGATGATTGATGATTGATGATTGATGATTGAAGATTGATGATTGATGATTGATGATTGATGATTGATGATTGATGATTGATGATTGATGATTGATGATTGATTATTGATGATTGATGATTGATGATTGATGATTGATGATTGATGATTGATGATTCATGATTTATGATTGATGATTGATGATTGATGATTGATGATTGATGATTGCTGATTGATGTTTGATGATTGATGATTGATGATTGATGATTGATGATTGATTATTGATGATTGATGATTGATGATTGATGATTAATGATTGATGATTGATGATTGATGATTGATAATTAATTATCGATGATTGATGATTGATGATTGATGATTGATGGTTGATGATTGATGATTGATGATTGATGATTGATGATTGATGATTGATGATTGATGATTGATGATTGATGATTGATGATTGATGATTGATGATTGATGATTGATGATTGATGATTGATGATTGATGATTGATGATTTATGATTGATGATTGATGATTGATGATTGATGATTGATGATTGATGATTGATGATTGATGATTGATGATTGATGGTTGATGATTGATAATTGATAATTAATTATCGATGATTGATGATTGATGATTGATGGTTGATGATTGATGATTGATGATTGATGATTGATGATTGATGATTGATGATTGATGATTGATGATTGATGATTGATGATTGATGATTGATGATTGATGATTGATGATTGATGATTGATGATTGATGATTGATGATTGATGATTGATGATTGATGATTGATGATTGATGATTGATGATTGATGATTGATGATTGATGATTGATGATTGATGATTGATGCTTGATGATTGATGCTTGATGATTGATGATTGATGATTGATGACTGATGATTGATGATTGATGATTGATGATTGATGATTGATGATTGACGATTGACGATTGATGATTGATGATAGATGATTGATGATTGATGATTGATGATTGATGATTTATGATTTATGATTGATGATTGATGATTGATGATTGATGATTGATGATTGATGATTGATGATTGATGATTGATGATTGATGATTGATGATTGATGATTGATGATTGATGATTGATGATTGATGCTTGATGATTGATGCTTGATGATTGATGATTGATGATTGATGACTGATGATTGATGATTGATGATTGATGATTGATGATTGATGATTGATGATTGATGATTGATGATTGATGATTGATGATTGATACTTAATTATCGATGATTGATGATTGATGATTGATGATGGATGATTGATAATTGATGACTGATGATTGATGATTGATGATTGATGATTAACCATTGATGAATGATCATTTATGATTGATGATTGATGATTGATGATTGATGATTGATGATTGATGATTGATGATTGATGATTGATGATTGATGGTTGATGATTGATGATTGATAATTAATTATCGATGATTGATGATTGATGATTGATGGTTGATGATTGATGATTGATGATTGATGATTGATGATTGATGATTGATGATTGATGATTGATGATTGATGATTGATGATTGATGATTGATGATTGATGATTGATGATTGATGATTGATGATTGATGATTGATGATTGATGATTGATGATGGATGATTGATGATTGATGATTGATGATTGATGATTGATGATTGATGATTGATGATTGATGATTGATGATTGATGATTGATGATTGATGATTGATGATTGATGATTGATGATTGATGATTGATGATTGATGATTGATGATTGATGATTGATGATTGATGATTGATGATTGATGATTGATGATTGATGATTGATGATTGATGGTTGATGATTGATGATTGATGATTGATGATTGATGATTGATGATTGATGATTGATGATTGATGATTGATGATTGATGATTGATGATTGATGATTGATGATTGATGATTGATGATTGATGATTGATGATTGATGATTGATGATTGATGATTGATGATTGATGATTGATAATTAATTATCGATGATTGATGATTGATGGTTGATGATTGATGATTGATGATTGATGATTGATGATTGATGATTGATGATTGATGATTGATGATTGATGATTGATGATTGATGATTGATGATTGATGATTGATTATTGATTATTGATGAATGATGATTGATGATTGATGATTCATGATTGATGATTGACGATTGATGATTGATGATTGGTGTTTATTTTTGATGATTGATGATTGATAATTGATGATTGATGATTGATAATTGATGATTGATGATTGATGAATGATGATTGATGATTGATGATTGATGATTGATGATTGATGATTGATAATTGATGATTAATTATTGAAGATTGATGATTGATGATTGATGATTGATGATTGATGATTTATGATTGATGATTGATGATTGATGATTGATGATTGATGATTGATGATTGATGATTGATGATTGATGATTGATGATTGATGATTGATGATTGATGATTGATGATTGATGATTGATGATTGATGATTGATGATTGATGATTGATGATTGATGATTGATGATTGATGATTGATGATTGATGATTGGTGATTGATGATTGATGATTGATGACTGAGGATTGATGATTGATGATTGATGATTGATGATTAATGATTGACGATTGATGATTGATGATTGAAGAATGATGATTGATGATTGATGATTGATGATGGATGATTGATAATTGATGATTGATGATTGATGATTGATGATTGATGATTGATGATTAATCATTGATTAATGATGATTGATGATTGATGATTGATGATTGATGATTGATGATTGATGATTGATGATTGATGACTGATGATTGATGATTGATGATTGATGATTGATGATTGATGATTGATGTGATGATCGAAGGTTGAAGATTGATGATTAATGATTGATGATCGATGATTGATGATAGCTGATTGATGATTGTTGTTCGATCATTGATGATTGATGATTGATGATTGATGATTAATCATTGATTAATGATCATTGATGATTGATGATTGATGATTGATGATTGATGATTGATAATTGATGATTGATGATTGACGATTGATGATTGATGATAGATGATTGATGATTGATGATTGATGATTGAGGATTGCTGATTGAAGAATGATGATTGATGATTGCTGACTGATGATTGATGATTGATGATTGATGTTTGGTGATTGATGATTGATGATTGATGATTGATGATTGATGATTGATGATTGATGATTGATGATTGATGATTGATGATTGATGATTGATGATTGATGATTGATGATTGATGATTGATGATTGATGATTGATGATTGATGATTGATGATTGATGATTGATGATTGATGTTTGATGATTGATGATTGATGATGGATGATTGATAATTGATGACTGATGATTGATGATTGATGATTGATGATTGATGATTGATGACTGATGATTAATTATTGATCATTGATGATTGATCATTGATGATTGATGATTGATGATTGATGATTGATGATTGATGATTGATGATTGATGATTGATGATTGATGATTGATGATTGATGATTGATGGTTGATGATTGATGATTGATAATTAATTACCGATGATTGATGATTGATGATTGATGATTGATGATTGATGATTGATGATTGATGATTGATGATTGATGATTGATGATTGATGATTGATGATTGATGATTGATGATTGATGACTGATAATTGATGATTGATGATTGATGATTGATGATTGATGATTGATGATTGATGATTGATGATTGAGGATTGATGAATGACGATTGATGATTGATGATTGATGATTGATGATTGATGGTTGATGATTGATGATTGATAATTAATTATCGATGAATGATGATTGATGGTTGATTATTGATGATTGATGATTGATGATTGATGATTGATGATTGACGATTGATGATTGATGATTGATGATTGATGGTAAATGATTGATGGTTGATGATTGATGATTGATGGTTGATGATTGATGGTTGATGATTGATGATTGATGATTGATGATTGATGATTGATGATTGATGATTTATGATTTATGATTGATGATTGATGATTGATGATTGATGATTGAGGATTGATGAATGATGATTGATGATTGATGATTGATGATTGATGATTGATGATTGATGATTGATGATTGATGATTGATGATTGATGATTGATGATTGATGATTGATGATTGATGATTGATGATTGATGATTGATGATTGATGATTGATGATTGATGATTGATGGTTGATGATTGATGATTGATAATTAATTATCGATGATTGATGATTGATGATTGATGATTGATGATTGATGATTGATGATTGATGATTGATGATTGATGATTGATGGTTGATGATTGATGATTGATGATTGATGATTGATGATTGATGATTGGTGATTGATGATTGATGATTGATGATTGATGAATGATGATTGATGATTGATGATTGATGATTGATGATTGATGATTGATGATTGAAGATTAATGGTTGAAGATTGATGATTGCAAATTGGTGAGAGATGTTTGAAGATTGATGGTTGATGACTGATGATTTATGATTGATAATTGATGATTGATGATTGATGATTGATGATTGATGATTGATGATTGATGATTGATGATTGATGATTGATGACTGATGATTGATGATTGATGATTGATGATTGATGGTTGATGATTGATGATTGATGATTGATGATTGATGATTGAGGATTGATGAATGATGATTGATGATTGATGATTGATGATTGATGATTGATGATTGATGATTGATGATTGATGATTGATGATTGATGATTGATGGTTGATGATTGATGATTGATAATTAATTATCGATGATTGATGATTGATGATTGATGATTGATGATTGATGATTGATGATTGACGATTGATGATTGATGATTGATGATTGATGATTGATGATTGATGATTGATGATTGATGATTGATGATTGATGATTGATGATTGATGATTGATGATTGATGATTGATGATTGATGAATGATGATTGATGATTGATAATATATGATTGATGATTGATTCTTGATGATTGATGATTGATGATTGATGATTTGTGATTGATGATTGATGATTGATGATTGATGATTGATGATTGATGATTGATGATTGATAATTGATGATTGATGACTGCTGACTGATGATTGAATATTGATGATTGATGATTGATGATTGATGATTAATTGTTGAAGATTGATGATTGCAAATAGGTGATTGATGGTTGATGATTGATGATTGATGATTGATGTTTGATGTTTGATGATTGATGACTGATGATTGATGATTGATGATTGATGATTCATGATTCATGATTCATGATTGATGATTCATGATTGATGCTTGATGATTGATGATTGATGATTGATGATTGATGATTGATGATTGATGATTGATGATTGATAATTGATGATTGATGATTGACGATTGATGATTGATGATAGATGATTGATGATTGATGATTGATGATTGAGGATTGATGATTGAAGCATGATGATTGATGATTGCTGACTGATGATTGATGATTGATGATTGATAATTGATGATTGATGATTGATGATTGATGATTGATGATTGATGATTGATGATTGATGATTGATGATTGATGATTGATGATTGATGATTGATGATGGATGATTGATAATTGATGACTGATGATTGATGATTGATGATTGATGATTGATGATTGATGATTGATGATTGATGATTGATGATTGATGATTGATGATTGATGATTGCTGATTGATGGTTGATGATTGATGATTGATGATTGATGATTGCTGACTGATGGTTGATGATTGATGATTGATAATTAATTACCGATGATTGATGATTGATGATTGATGGTTGATGATTGATGATTGATGATTGATGATTGATGATTGATGATTGATGATTGATGATTGATGATTGATGTTTGATGATTGATGATTGATGATTGATGATTGATGATTGATGATTGATGATTGATGATTGATGATTGATGATTGATGATTGATGATTGATGATTGATGATTGATGTTTGATGATTGATGATTGATGTTTGATGATTGATGATTGATGATTGATGATTGATGATTGATGATTGATGATTGATGATTGATGATTGATGATTGATGATTGATGATTGATGATTGATGATTGATGATTGATGATTGATGATTGATGATTGATGATTGATGATTGATGATTGATGATTGATGATTGATGATTGATGATTGATGATTGATGATTGATGATTGATGATTGATGATTGATGATTGATGATTGATGATTGATGATTGATGATTGATGATTGATGATTGATGATTGATGATTGATGATTGATGATTGATGATTGATGATTGATGATTGATGATTGATGATTGATGGTTGATGATTGATGATTGATAATTAATTATCGATGATTGATGATTGATGGTTGATGATTGATGATTGATGATTGATGATTGATGATTGATGATTGATGATTGATGATTGATGATTGATGATTGATGATTGATGATTGATGATTGATGATTGATGATTGATGATTGATGATTGATGATTGATGGTTGATGATTGATGATTGATAATTAATTATCGATGATTGATGATTGATGATTGATGATTGCTGATTGATGGTTGATGATTGATGATTGATAATTAATTACCGATGATTGATGATTGATGATTGATGGTTGATGATTGATGATTGATGATTGATGATTGATGATTGATGATTGATGATTGATGATTGATGTTTGATGATTGATGATTGATGATTGATGATTGATGATTGATGGTTGATGATTGATGATTGATAATTAATTATCGATGATTGATGATTGATGGTTGATTATTGATGATTGATGATTGATTATTCATGATTCATGATTGATGATTGATGATTGATGATTGATGATTGATGATTGATGATTGATGATTGATGATTGATGATTGATGATTGATGATTGATGATTGATGATTGATGATTGATGATTGATGATTGATGATTGATGATTGATGATTGATGATTGATGATTGATGATTGATGATTGATGATTGATGATTGATGGTTGATGATTGATGATTGATAATTAATTATCGATGATTGATGATTGATGATTGATGGTTGATGATTGATGATTGATGATTGATGATTGATGATTGATGATTGATGATTGATGATTGATGATTGATGATTTATGATTGATGATTGATGATTGATGATTGATGATTGATGATTGATGATTGATGATTGAGGATTGATGAATGATTATTGATGATTGATGATTGATGATTGATGATTGATGATTGATGATTGATGATTGATGATTGATGATTGATGATTGATGATTGATGATTGATTATTGATGATTGATGATTGATGATTGATGATTGATGATTGATGATTGATGATTGATGATTGATGATTGATGATTGATGATTGATGATTGATGATTGATGGTTGATGATTGATGATTGATAATTAATTATCGATGATTGATGATTGATGATTGATGATTGATGATTGATGATTGATGATTGATGATTGATGATTGATGATTGATGATTGATGATTGATGATTGATGATTGATGATTGATGATTGATGATTGATGATTGATGATTGATGATTGATGATTGATGAATGATGATTGATGATTGATGATTGATGATTGATGATTGATGATTGATGATTGATGATTGATGATTGATGATTGAAGATTAATGGTTGAAGATTGATGATTGCAAATTGGTGAGAGATGGTTGATGATTGATGATTGATGACTAATGATTGATGATTGATGATTGATGATTGATGATTGATGATTGATGATTGATGATTGATGATTGATGATTGATGATTGATGATTGATGATTGATGATTGAAGATTGATGATTGATGATTGATGATTGATGATTGATGATTGATGATTGCTGATTGATGGTTGATGATTGATGATTGATGATTGATGATTGATGATTGATGATTGATGATTGATGATTGATGATTGATGATTGATGATTGATGATTGATGATTGATGATTGATGATTGATGATTGATGATTGATGATTGATGATTGATGATTGATGATTGATGATTGATGATTGATATTTGATGATTGATGATTGATGATTGATGATTGATGATTGATGATTGATGATTGATGATTGATGATTGATGATTGATGATTGATGATTGATGATTGATGATTGATGATTGATGATTGATGATTGATGATTGATGATTGATGATTGATGATTGATGATTGATGGTTGATGATTCATGATTGATAATTAATTATCGATGATTGATGATTGATGATTGATGATTGCTGATTGATGGTTGATGATTGATGATTGATAATTAATTACCGATGATTGATGATTGATGATTGATGGTTGATGATTGATGATTGATGATTGATGATTGATGATTGATGATTGATGATTGATGTTTGATGATTGATGATTGATGATTGATGATTGATGATTGATGATTGATGATTGATGATTGATGATTGATGATTGATGATTGATGATTGATGATTGATGATTGATGATTGATGATTGATGATTGATGATTGATGATTGATGATTGATGATTGATGATTGATGATTGATGATTGATGATTGATGATTGATGATTGATGATTGATGATTGATGATTGATGATTGATGATTGATGATTGATGATTTATTATTGATGACTGATACTTGATGATTGATGATAGATGATTGATGATTGAGGATTGATGAATGATGATTGATGATTGATGTTTGATGATTGATGATTGATAATTGATGATTGATGATTGATGATTGATGATTGATGGTTGATGATTGATGATTGATAATTAATTATCGATGATTGATGATTGATGGTTGATTATTGATGATTGATGATTGATTATTCATGATTCATGATTGATGATTGATGATTGATGATTGATGATTGATGATTGATGATTGATGATTGATGATTGATGATTGATGATTGATGATTGATGATTGATGATTGATGATTGATGATTGATGATTGATGATTGATGATTGATGATTGATGATTGATGATTGATGATTGATGATTGATGATTGATGATTGATGGTTGATGATTGATGATTGATGATTGATTATTGATGATTGATGATTGATGGTTGATGATTGATGATTGATGATTGATGATTAATGATTGATGATTGATGATTGATGATTGATGATTGATGATTGATGATTGATGATTTATGATTAATGATTGATGATTGATGATTGATTATTGATGATTGATGATTGAGGATTGATGAATGATGATTGATGATTGATGATTGATGATTGATGATTGATGATTGATGATTGATGATTGATGATTGATGATTGATGATTGATGATTGATGATTGATGATTGATGATTGATGATTGATGATTGATGATTGATGATTGATGATTGATGGTTGATGATTGATGATTGATAATTAATTATCGATGATTGATGATTGATGATTGATGATTGATGATTGATGATTGATGATTGATGATTGATGATTGATGATTGATGATTGATGATTGATGATTGATGATTGATGATTGATGATTGATGATTGATGATTGATGATTGATGATTGATGAATGATGATTGATGATTGATGATTGATGATTGATGATTGATGATTGATGATTGATGATTGATGATTGAAGATTAATGGTTGAAGATTGATGATTGCAAATTGGTGAGAGATGCTTGATGGTTGATGATTGATGACTAATGATTGATGATTGATGATTGATGATTGATGATTGATGATTGATGATTGATGATTGATGATTGATGATTGATGATTGATGATTGAAGATTGATGATTGATGATTGATGATTGATGATTGATGATTGCTGATTGATGGTTGATGATTGATGATTGATAATATATGATTGATGATTGATTCTTGATGATTGATGATTGATGATTTATGATTGATGATTGATGATTGATGATTGATGATTGATGATTGATGATTGATGATTGATGATTGATGATTGATGATTGATGATTGATGATTGATGATTGATAATTGATGATTGATGATTGCTGACTGATGATTGAATATTGATGATTGATGATTGGTGATTAATTGTTGAAGATTGATGATTGCAAATTGGTGATTGATGGTTGATGATTGATGATTGATGTTTGATGTTTGATTATTGATGACTGATGATTGATGATTGATGATTGATGATTGATGATTGATGATTGATGATTGATGATTGATGATTGATGATTGATGATTGATGATTGATGAATGATGATTGATGATTGATGATTCATGATTGATGATTGACGATTGATGATTGATGATTGGTGTTTATTTTTGATGATTGATGATTGATAATTGATGATTGATGATTGATAATTGATGATTGATGAATGATGATTGATGATTGATGATTGATGATTGATGATTGATGATTGATGATTGATGATTGATGATTGATAATTTATAATTAATGATCGATGATTGATGATTGATAATTGATGATTGATGATTGATGATTGATGATTGACGATTGATGATTGATGATTGATGATTGATGATTGATGATTGATGATTGATGATTGGAGATTGATGATTGATGATTGATGATTGATGATTGATGATTGATGATTGATGATTGATGATTGAGGATTGATGATTGGTGATTGATGATTGATGATTAATGATTGACGATTGATGATTGATGATTGAAGAATGATGATTGATGATTGATGATTGATGATGGATGATTGATAATTGATGATTGATGATTGATGATTGATGATTGATGATTGATGATTGATGATTGATGATTGATGATTGATGATTGATGATTGATGGTTGATGATTGATGATTGGTAATTAATTATCGATGATTGATGATTGATGATTGATGATTGATGATTGATGATTGATGATTGATGATTGATGATTGATGATTGATGATTGATGATTGATGATTGATGATTGATGATTGATGATTGATGATTGATGATTGATGATTGATGATTGATGATTGATGATTGATGATTGATGATTGATGATTGATGATTGATGTTTGATGATTGATGAATGATGATTGATGATTGATGATTGATGATTGATGATTGATGATTGAAGATTAATGGTTGAAGATTGATGATTGCAAATTGGTGAGAGATGGTTGATGATTGATGATTGATGACTAATGATTGATGATTGATGATTGATGATTGATGATTGATGATTGATGATTGATGATTGATGATTGATGATTGAAGATTGATGATTGATGATTGATGATTGATGATTGATGATTGATGATTGATGATTGATGATTGATGATTGATGATTGCTGATTGATGGTTGATGATTGATGATTGATAATATATGATTGATGATTGATTCTTGATGATTGATGATTGATGATTGATGATTTATGATTGATGATTGATGATTGATGATTGATGATTGATGATTGATGATTGATGATTGATGATTGATGATTGATGATTGATGATTGATGATTGATGATTGATGATTGATGATTGATGATTGATGATTTATGATTGATGATTGATGATTGATGATTGATGATTGATGATTGATGATTGATGATTGATGATTGAGGATTGATGAATGATGATTGATGATTGATGATTGATGATTGATGATTGATGATTGATGATTGATGATTGATGATTGATGATTGATGATTGATGATTGATGATTGATGATTGATGATTGATGATTGATGATTGATGATTGATGATTGATGATTGATGATTGATGATTGATGATTGATGATTGATAATTAATTATCGATGATTGATGATTGATTATTGATGATTGATGATTGATGATTGATGATTGATGATTGATGATTGATGATTGATGATTGATGATTGATGATTGATGATTGATGATTGATGATTGATGATTGATGATTGATGATTGATGATTGATGATTGATGATTGATGATTGATGATTGATGAATGATGATTGATGATTGATGATTGATGATTGATGATTGATGATTGAAGATTAATGGTTGAAGATTGATGATTGCAAATTGGTGAGAGATGGTTGATGATTGATGATTGATGACTAATGATTGATGATTGATGATTGATGATTGATGATTGATGATTGATGATTGATGATTGATGATTGATGATTGATGATTGAAGATTGATGATTGATGATTGATGATTGATGATTGATGATTGATGATTGATGATTGATGATTGATGATTGCTGATTGATGGTTGATGATTGATGATTGATAATATATGATTGATGATTGATTCTTGATGATTGATGATTGATGATTGATGATTGATGATTGATGATTTATGATTGATGATTGATGATTGATGATTGATGATTGATGATTGATGATTGATGATTGATGATTGATGATTGATGATTGATGATTGATGATTGATGATTGATGATTGATAATTGATGATTGATGATTGCTGACTGATGATTGATGATTGATGATTGATGATTGATGATTGATGATTAATTGTTGAAGATTGATGATTGCAAATTGGTGATTGATGGTTGATGATTGATGATTGATGTTTGATGTTTGATTATTGATGACTGATGATTGATGATTGATGATTGATGATTGATGATTGATGATTGATGATTGATGATTGATGATTGATGATTGATGATTGATGATTGATGATTGATGATTGATGATTGATGATTGATGATTGATGATTGATGATTGATGAATGATGATTGATGATTGATGATTCATGATTGATGATTGACGATTGATGATTGGTGTTTATTTTTGATGATTGATGATTGATAATTGATGATTGATGATTGATAATTGATGATTGATGATTGATGAATGATGATTGATGATTGATGATTGATGATTGATGATTGATGATTGATGATTGATGATTGATGATATATAGTTAATGATCGATGATTGATGATTGATAATTGATGATTGATGGTTGATGATTGATGATTGATGATTGATGATTGATGATTGATGATTGATGATTGATGATTGATTATTGATGATTGATGATTGATGATTGATGATTGGAGATTGATGATTGATAATTGATGATTGATGATTGATGATTGAGGATTGATGATTGGTGATTGATGATTGATGATTAATGATTGACGATTGATGATTGATGATTGAAGAATGATGATTGATGATTGATGATTGATGATGGATGATTGATAATTGATAATTGATGAATGATGATTGATGATTGATGACTGATGATTGATGATTGATGATTGATGATTGATGATTAATCATTGATGATTGATGATTGATAATTGATGATTGATGATTGCTGACTGATGCTTGATTATTGATGATTGATGATTGATGATTGATGATTAATTGTTGAAGATTGAAGATTGCAAATTGGTGATTGATGGTAGATGATTGATGATTGATGATTGATGTTTGATGTTTGATTATTGATGACTGATGATTGACGATTGATGATTGATGATTGATGATTGATGATTGATGATTGATGATTGATGATTGATGATTGATGATTGATGATTGATGATTGATGAATGATGATTGATCATTGATGATTGATGATTGATGATTGATGATTGATGATTGATGATTGCTGATTGATGGTTGATGATTGATGATTGATAATATATGATTGATGATTGATGATTGATGATTGATAATTTATGATTGATGATTGATGATTGATGATTGATGATTGATGATTGATGATTGATGATTGATGATTGATGATTGATAATTGATGATTGATGATTGCTGACTGATGCTTGAATATTGATGATTGATGATTGATGATTGATGATTAATTGTTGAAGATTGATGATTGCAAATTGGTGATTGATGGTTGATGATTGATGATTGATGATTGATGTTTGATGTTTGATTATTGATGACTGATGATTGATGATTGATGATTGATGATTGATGATTGATGATTGATGATTGATGATTCATGATTGATGATTGATGATTGATGATTGATGATTGATGATTGATGATTGATGATTGATGATTGATGATTGATGATTGATGATTGATGATTGATGATTGATGATTGATGATTGATGATTGATGATTGATGAATGATGATTGATGATTGATGATTCATGATTAATGGTTGACGATTGATGATTGATGTTTGGTGTTTATTTTTGATGATTGATGATTGATAATTGATGATTGATGATTGATGATTGATGATTGATGATTGATGATTGATGATTGATGATTGATGATTGATGATTGATGATTGATGATTGATGATTGATGATTGATGATTGATGATTGATGATTGATGATTGATGATTGATGATTGATGATTGATGATTGATGAATGATGATTGATGATTGATGATTGATGATTGATGATTGATGATTGATGATTGAAGATTAATGGTTGAAGACTGATGATTGCAAATTGGTGAGAGATGGTTGATGATTGATGATTGATGACTAATGATTGATGATTGATGATTGATGATTGAAGATTGATGATTGATGATTGATGATTGATGATTGATGATTGATGATTGATGATTGAAGATTGATGATTGATGATTGATGATTGATGATTGCTGATTGATGGTTGATGATTGATGATTGATAATATATGATTGATGATTGATTCTTGATGATTGATGATTGATGATTGATGATTTATGATTGATGATTGATGATTGATGATTGATGATTGATGATTGATAATTGATGATTGATGATTGATGATTGATAATTGATGATTGATGATTGCTGACTGATGATTGAATATTGATGATTGATGATTGATGATTGATGATTAATTGTTGAAGATTGATGATTGCAAATTGGTGATTGATGGTTGATGATTGATCATTGATGATTGATGTTTGATGATTGATGGTTGATGATTGATGATTGATGATTGATAATTGATGATTGATGATTGCTGACTGATGCTTGAATATTGATGATTGATGATTGATGATTAATTGTTGAAGATTGATGATTGCAAATTGGTGATTGATGGTTGATGATTGATGATTGATGTTTGATGTTTGATTATTGATGACTGATGATTGATGATTGATGATTGATGATTGATGATTGATGATTCATGATTCATGATTGATGATTGATGATTGATGATTGATGATTGATGATTGATGATTGATGATTGATTATTGATGATTGATGATTGATGATTGATGAATGATGATTGATGATTGATGATTGATGATTGATGATTGATGATTGATGATTGATGATTGATGATTGAAGATTAATGGTTGAAGATTGATGATTGCAAATTGGTGAGAGATGGTTGATGATTGATGATTGATGACTAATGATTGATGATTGATGATTGATGATTGATGATTGATGATTGATGATTGATGATTGATGATTGATGATTGATGATTGATGATTGAAGATTGATGATTGATGATTGATGATTGATGATTGATGATTGATGATTGCTGATTGATGGTTGACGATTGATGATTGATGATTGATGATTGATGATTGATGATTGATGATTGATGATTGATGATTGATGATTGATGATTGATGATTGATGATTGATGATTGATGATTGATGATTGATGATTGATGATTGATGATTGATGATTGATGATTGATGATTGATGATTGATGATTGATGATTGATGATTGATGATTGATGATTGATGATTGATGGTTGATGATTGATGATTGATAATTAATTATCGATGATTGATGATTGATGATTGATGATTGCTGATTGATGGTTGATGATTGATGATTGATAATTAATTACCGATGATTGATGATTGATGATTGATGGTTGATGATTGATGATTGATGATTGATGATTGATGATTGATGATTGATGATTGATGATTGATGATTGATGTTTGAAGATTGATGATTGATGATTGATGGTTGATGATTGATGATTGATGATTGATGATTGATGATTGATGATTGATGATTGATGATTGATGATTGATGATTGATGATTGATGATTGATGATTGATGATTGATGATTGATGATTGATGATTGATGATTGATGATTGATGATTGATGATTGATGATTGATGATTGATGATTGATGATTGATGATTGATGATTGATGATTGATGATTGATGGTTGATGATTGATGATTGATAATTAATTATCGATGATTGATGATTGATGATTGATGGTTGATGATTGATGATTGATGATTGATGATTGATGATTGATGATTGATGATTGATGATTGATGATTGATGATTGATGATTGATGATTTATGATTGATGATTGATGATTGATGATTGATTATTGATGATTGATGATTGAGGATTGATGAATGATGATTGATGATTGATGATTGATGATTGATGATTGATGATTGATGATTGATGATTGATGATTGATGATTGATTATTGATGATTGATGATTGATGATTGATGATTGCTGATTGATGATTGATGATTGATGATTGATGGTTGATGATTGATGATTGATAATTAATTATCGATGATTGATGATTGATGATTGATGATTGATGATTGATGATTGATGATTGATGATTGATGATTGATGATTGATGATTGATGATTGATGATTGATGATTGATGATTGATGATTGATGATTGATGATTGATGATTGATGAATGATGATTGATGATTGATGATTGATGATTGATGATTGATGATTGATGATTGATGATTGATGATTGAAGATTAATGGTTGAAGATTGATGATTGCAAATTGGTGAGAGATGGTTGATGATTGATGATTGATGACTAATGATTGATGATTGATGATTGATGATTGATGATTGATGATTGATGATTGATGATTGATGATTGATGATTGATGATTGAAGATTGATGATTGATGATTGATGATTGATGATTGATGATTGATGATTGATGATTGATGATTGCTGATTGATGGTTGATGATTGATGATTGATAATATATGATTGATGATTGATTCTTGATGATTGATGATTGATGATTGATGATTGATGATTTATGATTGATGATTGATGATTGATGATTGATGATTGATGATTGATGATTGATGATTGATGATTGATGATTGATGATTGATGATTGGTAATTGATGATTGATGATTGCTGACTGATGATAGAATATTGATGATTGATGATTGATGATTAATCGTTGAAGATTGATGATTGCAAATTGGTGATTGATGGTTGATGATTGATGATTGATGTTTGATGTTTGATTATTGATGACTGATGATTGATGATTGATGATTGATGATTGATGATTGATGATTGATGATTAATGATTGATGATTGATGATTGATGATTGATGATTGATGATTGATGAATGATGATTGATGATTGATGATTCATGATTGATGATTGACGATTGATGATTGATGATTGGTGTTTATTTTTGATGATTGATGATTGATAATTGATGATTGATGATTGATAATTGATGATTGATGAATGATGATTGATGATTGATGATTGATGATTGATGATTGATGATTGATGATTGATGATTGATGATTGATGATTGATGATTGATGATTGATGATTGATGATTGATGATTGATGATTGATAATTTATAATTAATGATCGATGATTGATGATTGATAATTGATGATTGATGATTGATGATTGACGATTGATGATTGATGATTGATGATTGATGATTGATGATTGATGATTGATGATTGATGATTGATGATTGGAGATTGATGATTGATGATTGATGATTGATGATTGATGATTGATGATTGATGATTGAGGATTGATGATTGGTGATTGATGATTGATGATTAATGATTGACGATTGATGATTGATGATTGAAGAATGATGATTGATGATTGATGATTGATGATGGATGATTGATAATTGATAATTGATGATTGATGATTGATGATTGATGACTGATGATTGATGATTGATGATTGATGATTGATGATTAATCATTGATTAATGATCATTGATGATTGATGATTGATGATTGATGATTGATGATTGATGATTGATGATTGATGATTTATGATTGATGATTGATGATGGATGATTGATAATTGATGATTGATGATTGATGATTGATGATTGATGATTGATGATTGATGATTGAAGATTGATGATTGATGATTGATGATTGATGATTGATGATTGATGATTGATGATTGCTGATTGATGGTTGATGATTGATGATTGATAATATATGATTGATGATTGATTCTTGATGATTGATGATTGATGATTTATGATTGATGATTGATGATTTATGATTGATGATTGATGATAGATGATTGATGATTGATTATTGAGGATTGATGAATGATGATTGATGATTGATGATTGATGATTGATGATTGATGATTGATGATTGATGATTGATGATTGATGATTGATGATTGATGATTGATGATTGATGATTGATGATCGATGGTTGATGATTGATGATTGATAATTAATTATCGATGATTGATGATTGATGATTGATGGTTGATGATTGATGATTGATGATTGATGATTGATGATTGATGATTGATGATTGATGATTGATGATTGATGATTGATGATTGATGATTGATGATTTATTATTGATGATTGATGATTGATGATTGATGATTGATGATTGATGATTGAGGATTGATGAATGATGATTGATGATTGATGATTGATGATTGATGATTGATGATTGATGATTGATGATTGATGATTGATGATTGATGATTGATGATTGATGATTGATGATTGATGATTAATGATTGATGATTGATGATTGATGATTGATGATTGATGATTGATGATTGATGGTTGATGATTGATGATTGATAATTAATTATCGATGATTGATGATTGATGATTGATGATTGATGATTGATGATTGATGATTGATGATTGATGATTGATGATTGATGATTGATGATTGATGATTGATGATTGATGATTGATGAATGATGATTGATGATTGATGATTGATGATTGATGATTGATGATTGAAGATTAATGGTTGAAGATTGATGATTGCAAATTGGTGAGAGATGGTTGATGATTGATGATTGATGACTAATGATTGATGATTGATGATTGATGATTGATGATTGATGATTGATGATTGATGATTGATGATTGATGATTGATGATTGATGATTGATGATTGATGATTGATGATTGATGATTGATGATTGATGATTGATGATTGATGATTGCTGATTGATGGTTGATGATTGATGATTGATAATATATGATTGATGATTGATTCTTGATGATTGATGATTGATGATTGATGATTGATGATTGATGATTGATGATTTATGATTGATGATTGATGATTGATGATTGATGATTGATGATTGATGATTGATGATTGATAATTGATGATTGATGATTGCTGACTGATGATTGATGATTGATGATTGATGATTGATGATTAATTGTTGAAGATTGATGATTGCAAATTGGTGATTGATGGTTGATGATTGATGATTGATGTTTGATGTTTGATTATTGATGACTGATGATTGATGATTGATGATTGATGATTGATGATTGATGATTGATGATTGATGATTGATGATTGATGATTGATGATTGATGATTGATGATTGATGATTGATGATTGATGAATGATGATTGATGATTGATGATTCATGATTGATGATTGACGATTGATGATTGATGATTGGTGTTTATTTTTGATGATTGATGATTGATAATTGATGATTGATGATTGATAATTGATGATTGATGATTGATGAATGATGATTGATGATTGATGATTGATGATTGATGATTGATGATTGATGATTGATGATTGATGATTGATGATTGATGATAAATAGTTAATGATCGATGATTGATGATTGATAATTGATGATTGATGGTTGATGATTGATGATTGATGATTGATGATTGATGATTGATGATTGATGATTGATGATTGATGATTGATGATTGATGATTGATGATTGATGATTGATGATTGATGATTGATGATTGATGATTGATGATTGATGATTGATGATTGATGATTGATGATTGATGATTGATGATTGGAGATTGATGATTGATGATTGATGATTGATGATTGATGATTGAGGATTGATGATTGGTGATTGATGATTGATGATTAATGATTGACGATTGATGATTGATGATTGAAGAATGATGATTGATGATTGATGATTGATGATTGATGATTGATGATGGATGATTGATAATTGATAATTGATGAATGATGATTGATGATTGATGACTGATGATTGATGATTGATGATTGATGATTAATCATTGATGATTGATGATTGATAATTGATGATTGATGATTGCTGACTGATGCTTGATTATTGATGATTGATGATTGATGATTGATGATTAATTGTTGAAGATTGAAGATTGCAAATTGGTGATTGATGGTTGATGATTGATGATTGATGATTGATGTTTGATGTTTGATTATTGATGACTGATGATTGATGATTGATGATTGATGATTGATGATTGATGATTGATGATTGATGATTGATGATTGATGATTGATGATTGATGATTGATGATTGATGAATGATGATTGATGATTGATGATTGATGATTGATGATTGATGATTGATGATTGATGATTGATGATTGCTGATTGATGGTTGATGATTGATGATTGATAATATATGATTGATGATTGATTCTTGATGATTGATGATTGATGATTGATAATTTATGATTGATGATTGATGATTGATGATTGATGATTGATGATTGATGATTGATGATTGATAATTGATGATTGATGATTGCTGACTGATGCTTGAATATTGATGATTGATGATTGATGATTGATGATTAATTGTTGAAGATTGATGATTGCAAATTCGTGATTGATGGTTGATGATTGATGATTGATGATTGATGATTGATGATTGATGTTTGATGTTTGATTATTGATGACTGATGATTGATGATTGATGATTGATGATTGATGATTGATGATTGATGATTCATGATTGATGATTGATGATTGATGATTGATGATTGATGATTGATGATTGATGATTGATGATTGATGATTGATGATTGATGATTGATGATTGATGATTGATGATTGATGATTGAAGATTGATGATTGATGATTGATGACTGATGAATGATGATTGATGATTGATGATTCATGATTGATGATTGACGATTGATGATTGATGTTTAGTGTTTATTTTTGATGATTGATGATTGATAATTGATGATTGATGATTGATGATTGATGATTGATGATTGATGATTGATGATTGATGATTGATGATTGAAGATTGATGATTGATGATTGATGATTGATGATTGATGATTGATGATTGATGATTGATGATTGATGATTGATGATTGATGATTGATGATTGATGATTGATGATTGATGATTGATGAATGATGATTGATGATTGATGATTGATGATTGATGATTGATGATTGATGATTGATGATTGATGATTGAAGATTAATGGTTGAAGACTGATGATTGCAAATTGGTGAGAGATGGTTGATGATTGATGATTGATGACTAATGATTGATGATTGATGATTGATGATTGATGGTTGATGATTGATGATTGATGATTGATGATTGATGATTGATGATTGATGATTGAAGATTGATGATTGATGATTGATGATTGATGATTGCTGATTGATGGTTGATGATTGATGATTGATAATATATGATTGATGATTGATTCTTGATGATTGATGATTGATGATTGATGATTGATGATTGATGATTTATGATTGATGATTGATGATTGATGATTGATGATTGATGATTGATGATTGATGATTGATGATTGATAATTGATGATTGATGATTGCTGACTGATGATTGAATATTGATGATTGATGATTGATGATTGATGATTAATTGTTGAAGATTGATGATTGCAAATTGGTGATTGATGGTTGATGATTGATGATTGATGATTGATGTTTGATGATTGATGATTGATGATTGATGATTGATGATTGATGATTGATAATTGATGATTGATGATTGCTGACTGATGCTTGAATATTGATGATTGATGATTGATGATTGATGATTAATTGTTGAAGATTGATGATTGCAAATTGGTGATTGATGGTTGATGATTGATGATTGATGATTGATGTTTGATATTTGATTATTGATGACTGATGATTGATGATTGATGATTGATGATTGATGATTGATGATTGATGATTCATGATTGATGATTGATGATTGATGATTGATGATTGATGATTGATGATTGATGATTGATGATTGATGATTGATGATTGATGATTGATGATTGATGATTGATGATTGATGATTGATGAATGATGATTGATGATTAATGATTCATGATTGATGATTGACGATTGATGATTGATGTTTGGCGTTTATTTTTGATGATTGATGATTGATAATTGATGTTTGATGATTGATGATTGATGATTGATGATTGATGATTGATGATTGATGATTGATGATTGATGATTGATGATTGATGATTGATGATTGATGATTGATGATTGATGATTGATGATTGATGATTGATGATTGATGAATGATGATTGATGATTGATGATTGATGATTGATGATTGATGATTGATGATTGAAGATTAATGGTTGAAGACTGATGATTGCAAATTGGTGAGAGATGGTTGATGATTGATGATTGATGACTAATGATTGATGATTGATGATTGATGATTGATGATTGATGATTGATGATTGATGATTGATGATTGATGATTGATGATTGATGATTGAAGATTGATGATTGATGATTGATGATTGATGATTGATGATTGCTGATTGATGGTTGATGATTGATGATTGATAATATATGATTGACGATTGATTCTTGATGATTGATGATTGATGATTGATGATTGATGATTGATGATTGATGATTGATGATTGATGATTGATGATTGATGATTGATGATTGATGATTGATGATTGATGATTGATGATTGATGAATGATGATTGATGATTGATGATTGATGATTGATGATTGATGATTGATGATTGAAGATTAATGGTTTAAGACTGATGATTGCAAATTGGTGAGAGATGGTTGATGATTGATGATTGATGACTAATGATTGATGATTGATGATTGATGATTGATGATTGATGATTGATGATTGATGATTGATGATTGATGATTGATGATTGATGATTGATGATTGATGATTGATGATTGATGATTGATGATTGAAGATTGATGATTGATGATTGATGATTGATGATTGATGATTGATGATTGCTGATTGATGGTTGATGATTGATGATTGATAATATATGATTGATGATTGATTCTTGATGATTGATGATTGATGATTGATGATTGATGATTTATGATTGATGATTGATGATTGATGATTGATGATTGATGATTGATGATTGATGATTGATGATTGATGATTGATAATTGATGATTGATGATTGCTGACTGATGATTGAATATTGATGATTGATGATTGATGATTGATGATTAATTGTTGAAGATTGATGATTTTAAATTGGTGATTCATGGTTGATGATTGATGATTGATGTTTGATGTTTGATTATTGATGACTGATGATTGATGATTGATGATTGATGATTGATGATTGATGATTGATGATTGATGATTGATGATTGATGATTGATGATTGATGATTGATGATTGATGATTGATGATTGATGATTGATGATTGATGATTGATGATTGATGATTGATGATTGATGATTGATGAATGATGATTGATGATTGATGATTGATGATTGATGATTGATGATTGATGATTGATGATTGATGATTGATGATTGATGATTGATGATTGATGATTGATAATTGATGATTGATGATTGCTCACTGATGCTTGAATATTGATGATTGATGATTGATGATTAATTGTTGAAGATTGATGATTGCAAATTGGTGATTGATGGTTGATGATTGATGATTGATGATTGATGTTTGATGTTTGATTATTGATGACTGATGATTGATGATTGATGATTGATGATTGATGATTGATGATTCATGATTGATGATTGATGATTGATGATTGATGATTGATGATTGATGATTGATGATTGATGATTGATGATTGATGATTGATGATTGATGATTGATGATTGATGATTGATGATTGATGATTGATGATTGATGATTGATGATTGATGAATGATGATTGATGATTGATGATTCATGATTGATGATTGACGAATGATGATTGATGTTTGGTGTTTATTTTTGATGATTGATGATTGATAATTGATGATTGATGATTGATGATTGATGATTGATGATTGATGATTGATGATTGATGATTGATGATTGATGATTGATGATTGATGATTGATGATTGATGATTGATGATTGATGATTGATGATTGATGATTGATGATTGATGATTGATGATTGATGATTGATGATTGATGATTGATGATTGATGATTGATGATTGATGATTGATGAATGATGATTGATGATTGATGATTGATGATTGATGATTGATGATTGAAGATTAATGGTTGAAGACTGATGATTGCAAATTGGTGAGAGATGGTTGATGATTGATGATTGATGACTAATGATTGATGATTGATGATTGATGATTGATGATTGATGATTGATGATTGATGATTGATGATTGATGATTGATGATTGATGATTGATGATTGATGATTGATGATTGATGATTGATGATTGAAGATTGATGATTGATGATTGATGATTGATGATTGCTGATTGATGGTTGATGATTGATGATTGATAATATATGATTGATGATTGATTCTTGATGATTGATGATTGATGATTGATGATTGATGATTTATGATTGATGATTGATGATTGATGATTGATGATTGATGATTGATGATTGATGATTGATAATTGATGATTGATGATTGCTGACTGATGATTGAATATTGATGATTGATGATTGATGATTGATGATTAATTGTTGAAGATTGATGATTGCAAATTGGTGATTGATGGTTGATGATTGATGATTGATGATTGATGTTTGATGATTGATGATTGATGATTGATGATTGATGATTGATGATTGATAATTGATGATTGATGATTGCTGACTGATGCTTGAATATTGATGATTGATGATTGATGATTAATTGTTGAAGATTGATGATTGCAAATTGGTGATTGATGGTTGATGATTCATGATTGATGATTGATGTTTGATGTTTGATTATTGATGACTGATGATTGATGATTGATGATTGATGATTGATGATTGATGATTGATGATTGATGATTCATGATTCATGATTGATGATTGATGATTGATGTCTGATGATTGATGATTGATGATTGATGATTGATGATTGATGATTGATGATTGATAATTGATGATTGATGATTGATGATTGATGATTGATGAATGATGATTGATGATTGATGATTCATGATTGATGATTGACGATTGATGATTGATGTTTGGTGTTTATTTTTGATGATTGATGATTGATAATTGATGATTGATGATTGATGATTGATGATTGATGATTGATGATTGATGATTGATGATTGATGATTGATGATTGATGATTGATGATTGATGATTGATGATAGATGATTGATGATTGATGATTGATGATTGATGATTGATGATCGATGATTGATGATTGATGATTGATGATTGATGATTGATGATTGATGAATGATGATTGATGATTGATGATTGATGATTGATGATTGATGATTGATGATTGAAGATTAATGGTTGAAGACTGATGATTGCAAATTGGTGAGAGATGGTTGATGATTGATGATTGATGACTAATGATTGATGATTGATGATTGATGATTGATGATTGATGATTGATGATTGATGATTGATGATTGATGATTGATGATTGATGATGGATGATTGATGATTGATGATTGAAGATTGATGATTGATGATTGATGATTGATGATTGCTGATTGATGGTTGATGATTGATGATTGATAATATATGATTGATGATTGATTCTTGATGATTGATGATTGATGATTGATGATTGATGATTGATGATTGATGATTGATGATTGATGATTGATGATTGATGATTGATGATTGATGATTGATGATTGATGATTGATGATTGATGATTGATGATTGATGATTGATGATTGATGATTGATGATTGATGATTGATGATTGATGATTGATGATTGATGATTGATGATTGATGATTGATGATTGATGATTGATGATTGATGAATGATGATTGATGATTGATGATTGATGATTGATGATTGATGATTGATGATTGATGATTGATGATTGATGATTGAAGATTAATGGTTGAAGACTGATGATTGCAAATTGGTGAGAGATGGTTGATGATTGATGATTGATGACTAATGATTGATGATTGATGATTGATGATTGATGATTGATGATTGATGATTGATGATTGATGATTGATGATTGATGATTGATGATTGAAGATTGATGATTGATGATTGATGATTGATGATTGCTGATTGATGGTTGATGATTGATGATTGATAATATATGATTGATGATTGATTCTTGATGATTGATGATTGATGATTGATGATTGATGATTTATGATTGATGATTGATGATTGATGATTGATGATTGATGATTGATGATTGATGATTGATAATTGATGATTGATGATTGCTGACTGATGATTGATGATTGATGATTGATGATTAATTGTTGAAGATTGATGATTGCAAATTGGTGATTGATGGTTGATGATTGATGATTGATGTTTGATGTTTGATTATTGATGACTGATGATTGATGATTGATCATTGATGATTGATGATTGATGATTGATGATTGATGATTGATGATTGATGATTGATGATTGATGATTGATGATTGATGATTGATGATTGATGATTGATGAATGATGATTGATGATTGATGATTGATGATTGATGATTGATGATTGATGATTGATGATTGATGATTGATGATTGATGATTGATGATTGATGATTGATGATTGATAATTGATGATTGATGATTGCTGACTGATGCTTGAATATTGATGATTGATGATTGATGATTAATTGTTGAAGATTGATGATTGCAAATTGGTGATTGATGGTTGATGATTGATGATTGATGTTTGATGTTTGATTATTGATGACTGATGATTGATGATTGATGATTGATGATTGATGATTCATGATTCATGATTCATGATTGATGATTGATGATTGATGATTGATGATTGATGATTGATGATTGATGATTGATGATTGATGATTGATGATTGATGATTGATGATTGATGATTGATGATTGATGAATGATGATTGATGATTGATGATTCATGATTGATGATTGACGATTGATGATTGATGTTTGGTGTTTATTTTTGATGATTGATGATTGATAATTGATGATTGATGATTGATGATTGATGATTGATGATTGATGATTGATGATTGATGATTGATGATTGATGATTGATGATTGATGATTGATGATTGATGATTGATGATTGATGATTGATGATTGATGATTGATGATTGATGATTGATGATTGATGATTGATGATTGATGATTGATGATTGATGATTGATGAATGATGATTGATGATTGATGATTGATGATTGATGATTGATGATTGATGATTGATGATTGATGATTGAAGATTAATGGTTGAAGACTGATGATTGCAAATTGGTGAGAGATGGTTGATGATTGATGATTGATGACTAATGATTGATGATTGATGATTGATGATTGATGATTGATGATTGATGATTGATGATTGATGATTGATGATTGATGATTGATGATTGATGATTGAAGATTGATGATTGATGATTGATGATTGATGATTGCTGATTGATGGTTGATGATTGATGATTGATAATATATGATTGATGATTGATTCTTGATGATTGATGTTTGATGATTGATGATTGATGATTTATGATTGATGATTGATGATTGATGATTGATGATTGATGATTGATGATTGATGATTGATAATTGATGATTGATGATTGCTGACTGATGATTGAATATTGATGATTGATGATTGATGATTGATGATTAATTGTTGAAGATTGATGATTGCAAATTGGTGATTGATGGTTGATGATTGATGATTGATGTTTGATGTTTGATTATTGATGACTGATGATTGATGATTGATGATTGATGATTGATGATTGATGATTGATGATTGATGATTGATGATTGATGATTGATGATTGATGATTGATGATTGATGAATGATGATTGATGATTGATGATTGATGATTGATGATTGATGATTGATGATTGATGATTGATGATTGATGATTGATGATTTATAATTAATGATCGATGATTGATGATTGATAATTGATGATTGATGGTTGATGATTGATGATTGATGATCGGTGTTTATTTTTGATGATTGATGATTGATAATTGATGATTGATAATTGATGATTGATGATTGATGAATGATGATTGATGATTGATGATTGATGATTGATGATTGATGATTGATGATTGATGATTGATGATTGATGATTGATGATTTATAATTAATGATCGATGATTGATGATTGATAATTGATGATTGATGGTTGATGATTGATGATTGATGATTGATGATTGATGATTGATGATTGATGATTGATGATTGATGATTGATGATTGATGATTGATGATTGATGATTCATGATTGGAGATTGATGATTGATGATTGATGATTGATGATTGATGATTGATGATTGATGATTGATGATTGAGGATTGATGATTGGTGAATGATGATTGATGATTAATGATTGACGATTGATGATTGAAGAATTATGATTGATGATTGATGATTGATGATGGATGATTGATAATTGATAATTGATGATTGATGATTGATGATTGATGACTGATGATTGATGATTGATGATTGATGATTGATGATTGATGATTGATGATTAATCATTGATTAATGATCATTGATGATTGATGATTGATGATTGATGATTGCTGATTGATGATTGATGATTGATGATTGATGATTGATGATTGATGATTGATGATGGATGATGGATGATTGATAATTGATGATTGATGATTGATGATTGATGATTGATGATTGAAGATTGATGATTGATGATTGATGATTGATGATTGCTGATTGATGGTTGATGATTGATGATTGATAATATATGATTGATGATTGATGATTGATGATTGATGATTGATGATTGATGATTTATGATTGATGATTGATGATTGATGGTTGATGATTGATGATTGATGATTGATGATTGATGATTGATAATTGATGATTGATGATTGCTGACTGATGCTTGAATATTGATGATTGATGATTGATGATTGATGATTAATTGTTGAAGATTGATGATTGCAAATTGGTGATTGATGGTTGATGATTGATGATTGATGATTGATGTTTGATGTTTGATTATTGATGACTGATGATTGATGATTGATGATTGATGATTGATGATTGATGATTCATGATTGATGATTGATGATTGATGATTGAAGATTGATGATTGATGATTGATGATTGATGATTGATGATTGATGATTGATGATTGATGATTGATGATTGATGATTGATGATTGATGATTGATGATTGATGATTGATGATTGATGATTGATGATTGATGATTGATGATTGATGATTGATGATTGATGAATGATGATTGATGATTGATGATTCATGATTGATGATTGACGATTGATGATTGATGATTGGTGTTTATTTTTGATGATTGATGATTGATAATTGATGATTGATGATTGATAATTGATGATTGATGATTGATGAATGATGATTGATGATTGATGATTGATGATTGGTGATTGATGATTGATGATTGATGATTGATGATTGATGATTGATGATTGATGATTTATAATTAATGATCGATGATTGATGATTGATGATTGATGATTGATGGTTGATGATTGATGATTGATGATTGATGATTGATGATTGATGATTGATGATTGATGATTGATGATTGATGATTTATGATTGATGATTGATGATTGGTGATTGATGATTGATGATTGATGATTGACGATTGATGATTGATGATTGAAGAATGATGATTGATGATTGATGATTGATGATGGATGACTGATAATTGATGATTGATGATTGATGATTGATGATTGATGATTGATGATTGATGATTGATGATTGATGATTGATGATTAATCATTGATGATTGATCATTGATGATTGATGATTGATGATTGATGATTGATGACTGATGATTGGTGATTGATGATTGATGATTGATGATTGATGATTGATGATTGATGATCGAAGGTTGAAGATTGATGATTGATGATTGATGATTGATGATTGATGATTGATGATTGATGATTGATGATTGATGATTGATGATTGATGACTGATGATTGATGATTGATGATTGATGACTGATGATTGATGATTGATGATTGATGATGGATGATTGATAATTGATTATTGATGATTGATGATTGATGATTGATAATTGATGATTGATGATTGCTGACTGATGATTGAATATTGATGATTGATGATTGATGATTAATTGTTGAAGATTGATGATTGCAAATTGGTGATTGATGGTTGATGATTGATGATTGATGATTGATGTTTGATGTTTGATGATTGATGACTGATGATTGATGATTGATGATTGATGATTGATGATTGATGTTTGATGATTGATGATTGATGATTGATGATTGATGATTGATGATTGATGATTGATGATTGATGATTGATGATTGATGATTGATGATTGATGATTGATGATTGATGATTGATGATTGATGATTGATGATTGATGATTGATGATTGATGATTGATGATTGATGATTGATGATTCATGATTGATGATTGATGATTGGTGTTTATTTTTGATGATTGATAATTGATGATTGATGATTGATAATTGATGATTGATGATTGATGAATGATGATTGATGATTGATGATTGATGATTGATGATTGATGATTGATGATTAATAATTAATGATCGATTATTGATGATTGATGATTGATGGTATATGATTGATGATTGATGATTGATGATTAATGATTGATGATTGATGATTGATGATTGATGATTGATGATTGATGATTGATGATTGATGATTGATGATTGATGATTGATGATTGATGATTGATGATTGATGATTGATGATTAATGATTGATGATTGATGATTGATGATTGATGATTGATGATTGATGATTGATGATTGATGATTGATGATTGATGATTGATGATTGATGATTGATGATTGATGATTGATGATTGATGATTGATGATTGATGATTGATGATTGATGATTGATGATTGATGATTGATGATTGATGATTGATGATTGATGATTGATGATTGATGATTGATGATTGATGATTGATGATTGATGATTGGTGTTTATTTTTGATGATTGATGATTGATAATTGATGATTGATGATTGATAATTGATGATTGATGATTGATGAATGATGATTGATGATTGATGATTGATGATTGATGATTGATGATTGATGATTGATGATTGATGATTTATAATTAATGATCGATGATTGATGATTGATAATTGATGATTGATGGTTGATGATTGATGATTGATGATTGATGATTGATGATTGATGATTGATGATTCATGATTCATGATTGGAGATTGATGATTGATGATTGATGATTGATGATTGATGATTGATGATTGAGGATTGATGATTGGTGATTGATGATTGATGATTAATGATTGACGATTGATGATTGATGATTGAAGAATGATGATTGATGATTGATGATTGATGATTGATGATGGATGATTGATAATTGATAATTGATGATTGATGAATGATGATTGATGACTGATGATTGATGATTGATGATTGATGATTGATGATTAATCATTGATTAATGATCATTGATGATTGATGATTGATGATTGATGATTGATGATTGATGATTGATGATTGATGATTGATGATTGATGATTGATGATTGATGATTGATGATTGATGATTGATGATGGATGATTGATAATTGATGATTGATGATTGATGATTGATGATTGATGATTGATGATTGAAGATTGAGGATTGATGATTGATGATTGATGATTGCTGATTGATGGTTGATGATTGATGATTGATAATATATGATTGATGATTGATTCTTGATGATTGATGATTGATGATTTATGATTGATGATTGATGATTGATGATTGATGATTGATGATTGATGATTGATGATTGATAATTGATGATTGATGATTGCTGACTGATGCTTGAATATTGATGATTGATGATTGATGATTGATGATTAATTGTTGAAGATTGATGATTGCAAATTGGTGATTGATGGTTGATGATTGATGATTGATGATTGATGTTTGATGTTTGATTATTGATGACTGATAATTGATGATTGATGATTGATGATTGGTGATTGATGATTCATGATTCATGATTGATGATTGATGATTGATGATTGATGATTGATGATTGATGATTGATGATTGATGATTGATGATTGATGATTGATGATTGATGATTGATGATTGATGATTGATGATTGATGATTGATGATTGATGATTGATGATTGATGATTGATGAATGATGATTGATGATTGATGATTCATGATTGATGATTGACGATTGATGATTGATGATTGGTGTTTATTTTTGATGATTGATGATTGATGATTGATAATTGATGATTGATGATTGATAATTGATGATTGATGATTGATGAATGATGATTGATGATTGATGATTGATGATTGATGATTGATGATTGATGATTGATGATTGATGATTGATGATTGATGATTGATGATTTATAATTACTGATCGATGATTGATGATTGATGATTGATGGTTGATGATTGATGATTGATGATTGATGATTGATGATTGATGATTGATGATTGATGATTGATGATTGATGATTGATGATTTATGATTGATGATTGATGATTGATGATTGATGATTGATGATTGAGGATTGATGATTGGTGATTGATGATTGATGATTGATGATTGACGATTGATGATTGATGATTGAAGAATGATGATTGATGAATGATGATTGATGATTGAAGATGGATGACTGATAATTGATGATTGATGATTGATGATTGATGATTGATGATTGATGATTGATGATTGATGATTGATGATTGATGATTGATGATTGATGATTGATGATTAATCATTGATTAATGATCATTGATGATTGATGATTGATGATTGATGATTGATGATTGATGATTGATGATTGATGATGGATGATTGATAATTGATGATTGATGATTGATGATTGATGATTGATGATTGATGATTGATGATTAATCATTGATTAATGATCATTGATGATTGAAGATTGATGATTGATGATTGATGATTGATGACTGATGATTGATGATTGATGATTGATGATTGATGATTGATGATTGATGATTGATGATTGATGATCGAAGGTTGAAGATTGATGATTGATGATTGATGATTGATGATTGATGATTGATGATTGATGATTGATGATTGATGATTGATGATTGATGATTGATGACTGATGATTGATGATTGATGATTGATGACTGATGATTGATGATTGATGATTGATGATGGATGATTGATAATTGATGATTGATGATTGATGATTGATGATTGATAATTGATGATTGATGATTGCTGACTGATGATTGAATATTGATGATTGATGATTGATGATTGATGATTGATGATTAATTGTTGAAGATTGATGATTGCAAATTGGTGATTGATGGTTAATGATTGATGATTGATGATTGATGTTTGATGTTTGATGATTGATGACTGATGATTGATGATTGATGATTGATGATTGATGATTGATGATTGATGATTGATGTTTGATGATTGATGATTGATGATTGATGATTGATGATTGATGATTGATGATTGATGATTGATGATTGATGATTGATGATTGATGATTGATGATTGATGATTGATGATTGATGATTGATGATTGATGATTGATGATTGATGATTGATGATTGATGATTGATGATTGATGATTGATGATTGATGATTGATGATTGATGATTGATGATTGATGATTGATGATTGATGATTCATGATTGATGATTGATGATTGGTGTTTATTTTTGATGATTGATAATTGATGATTGATGATTGATAATTGATGATTGATGATTGATGAATGATGACTGATGATTGATGATTGATGATTGATGATTGATGATTGATGATTGATGATTAATAATTAATGATCGATTATTGATGATTGATGATTGATGGTTGATGATTGATGATTGATGATTGATGATTAATGATTGATGATTGATGATTGATGATTGATGATTGATGATTGATGATTGATGATTGACGATTGATGATTGATGATTGATGATTGATGATTAATGATTGATGATTGATGATTGATGATTGATGATTGATGATTGATGATTGATGATTGATGATTGATGATTGATGATTGATGATTGATGATTGATGATTGATGATTGATGATTGATGATTGATGATTGATGATTGATGATTGATGATTGATGATTGATGATTGATGATTGATGATTGATGATTGATGATTGATGATTGATGATTGATGATTGATGATTGATGATTGATATTGAGGATTGATGATTGGTGATTGATGATTGATGATTAATGATTGACGATTGATGATTGATGATTGAAGAATGATGATTGATGATTGATGATTGATGATGGATGATTAATTGTTGAAGATTGATGATTGCAAATTGGTGATTGATGGTTAATGATTGATGATTGATGATTGATGTTTGATGTTTGATGATTGATGACTGATGATTGATGATTGATGATTGATGATTGATGATTGATGATTGATGATTGATGATTGATGATTGATGATTGATGATTGATGATTGATGATTGATGATTAATCATTGATGATTGATGATTGATGATTGATGATTGATGATTGATGACTGATGATTGATGAATGATGATTGATGATTGATGACTGATGATTGATGATTGATGATTGATGATGGATGATTGATAATTGATGATTGATGATTGATGATTGATGATTGATGATTGATGATTGATGATTGATGATTAATCATTGATTAATGATCATTGATGATTGATGATTGATGATTGATGATTAATGATTGACGATTGATGATTGATGATTGAAGAATGATGATTGATGATTGATGATTGATGGTTGATGATGGATGATTGATAATTGATGATTGATGATTGATGATTGATGATTGATGATTGATGATTGATGATTAATCATTGATTAATGATCATTGATGATTGATGATTGATGACTGATGATTGATGATTGATGATTGATGATTGATGATTGATGATCGAAGGTTGAAGATTGATGATTGATGATTGATGATTGATGATTGATGATTGATGATTGATGATTGATGATTGATGATTGATGATTGATGATTGATGATTGATGTTTGATGATTGATGATTGATGATGGATGATTAATAATTGATGACTGATGATTGATGATTGATGATTCATGATTGATGATTGATGATTTATAATTAATGATCGATGATTGATGATTGATGATTGATGGTTGATGATTGATGATTGATGATTAATGATTGATGATTGATGATTGATGATTGATGATTGATGATTGATGATTGATGATTGATGATTGATGATTGATGATTGATGATTGATGATTGATGATTGATGATTGATGATTGATGATTGATGATTGATGATTGATGATTGAGGATTGATGATTGGTGATTGATGATTGATGATTAATGATTGACGATTGATGATTGATGATTGAAGAATGATGATTGATGATTGATGATTGATGATTGATGATTGATGATTGATGATTGATGATTGATGATTGATGATTAATCATTGATGATTGATGATTGATGATTGATGATTGATGATTGATGACTGATGATTGATGAATGATGATTGATGATTGATGACTGATGATTGATGATTGATGATTGATGATGGATGATTGATAATTGATGATTGATGATTGATGATTGATGATTGATGATTGATGATTGATGATTGATGATTGATGATTGATGATTGATGATTGATGATTGATGATTGATGATTGATGATTGATGATTAATTGTTGAAGATTGATGATTGCAAATTGGTGATTGATGGTTAATGATTGATGATTGATGATTGATGTTTGATGTTTGATGATTGATGACTGATGATTGATGATTGATGATTGATGATTGATGATTGATGATTGATGATTGATGATTGATGATTGATGATTGATGATTGATGATTGATGATTGATGATTAATCATTGATGATTGATGATTGATGATTGATGATTGATGATTGATGACTGATGATTGATGAATGATGATTGATGATTGATGACTGATGATTGATGATTGATGATTGATGATGGATGATTGATAATTGATGATTGATGATTGATGATTGATGATTGATGATTGATGATTGATGATTGATGATTAATCATTGATTAATGATCATTGATGATTGATGATTGATGATTGATGATTAATGATTGACGATTGATGATTGATGATTGAAGAATGATGATTGATGATTGATGATTGATGGTTGATGATGGATGATTGATAATTGATGATTGATGATTGATGATTGATGATTGATGATTGATGATTGATGATTAATCATTGATTAATGATCATTGATGATTGATGATTGATGACTGATGATTGATGATTGATGATTGATGATTGATGATTGATGATCGAAGGTTGAAGATTGATGATTGATGATTGATGATTGATGATTGATGATTGATGATTGATGATTGATGATTGATGATTGATGATTGATGATTGATGATTGATGATTGATGTTTGATGATTGATGATTGATGATGGATGATTAATAATTGATGACTGATGATTGATGATTGATGATTCATGATTGATGATTGATGATTTATAATTAATGATCGATGATTGATGATTGATGATTGATGGTTGATGATTGATGATTGATGATTAATGATTGATGATTGATGATTGATGATTGATGATTGATGATTGATGATTGATGATTGATGATTGATGATTGATGATTGATGATTGATGATTGATGATTGATGATTGATGATTGATGATTGATGATTGATGATTGATGATTGATGATTGAGGATTGATGATTGGTGATTGATGATTGATGATTAATGATTGACGATTGATGATTGATGATTGAAGAATGATGATTGATGATTGATGATTGATGATGGATGATTGATAATTGATGATTGATGATTGATGATTGATGATTGATGATTGATGATTGATGATTGATGATTGATGATTAATCATTGATTAATGATCATTGATGATTGATGATTGATGATTGATGATTGATGATTGATGACTGATGATTGATGATTGATGATTGATGATTGATGATTGATGATTGATGATTGATGATTGATGATTGATGATTGATGATTGATGATTGATGATTGATGATCAAAGATTGAAGATTGATGATTGATGATTGATGATTGATGATAGCTGATTGATGATTGTTGATCGATCATTGATGATTGATGATTGATGATTGATGATTAATCATTGATTATTGATCATTGATGATTGATGATTGATGATTGATGATTGATGATTGATGATTGATGATTGATAATTGATGATTGATGATTGACGATTGATGATTGGTGATAGATGATTGATGATTGATGATTGATGATTGAGGATTGATGATTGAAGAATGATGATTGATGATTGCTGACTGATGATTGATGATTGATGATTGATGATTGATGATTGATGATTGATGATTGATGATTGATGATTGATGATTGATGATTGATGATTGATGATTGATGATTGATGATTGATGATTGATGATTGATGATTGATGTTTGATGATTGATGATTGATGATGGATGATTAATAATTGATGACTGATGATTGATGATTGATGATTGATGATTGATGACTGATGATTAATTATTGATCATTGATGATTGATCATTGATGATTGATGATTGATGATTGATGATTGATGATTGATGATTGATGATTGATGATTGATGATTGATGATTGATGATTGATGGTTTATGATTGATGATTGATAATTAATTACCGATGATTGATGATTGATGGTTGATGATTGATGATTGATGATTGATGATTGATGATTGATGTTTGATGATTGATGATTGATGATTGATGATTGATGATTGATGATTGATGATTGATGATTGATGATTGATGATTGATGATTGATGATTGATGATTGATGATTGATGATTGATGATTGATGATTGATGATTGATGATTGATGATTGATGATTGATGATTGATGATTGATGATTGATGATTGATGATTGATGATTGATGATTGATGATTGATGATTGATGATTGATGATTGATGATTGATGATTGAGGATTGATGAATGATGATTGATGATTGATGATTGATGATTGATGATTGATGATTGATGATTGATGATTGATGATTGATGATTGATGATTGATGATTGATGGTTGATTATTGATGATTGATAATTAATTATCGATGATTGATGGTTGATGATTGATGATTGATGATTGAAGATTGATGATTGATGATTGATGATTGATGATTGATGATTGATGATTGATGATTGATGATTGATGATTGATGATTGATGATTGATGATTGATGATTGATGATTTATGATTGATGATTGATGATTGATGATTGATGAATGATGATTGAGGATTGATGAATGATGATTGATGATTGATGATTGATGATTGATGATTGATGATTGATGATTGATGATTGATGATTGATGATTGATGATTGATGATTGATGGTTGATTATTGATGATTGATAATTAATTATCGATGATTGATGATTGATAGTTGATGATTGATGATTGATGATTGATGATTGAAGATTGATGATTGATAATTGATGATTGATGATTGATGATTGATGATTGATGATTGATGATTGATGATTGATGATTGATGATTGATGATTTATGATTGATGATTGATGATTGATGATTGATGATTGATGATTGATGATTGATGATTGATGATTGATATTGAGGATTGATGATTGGTGATTGATGATTGATGATTAATGATTGACGATTGATGATTGATGATTGAAGAATGATGATTGATGATTGATGATTGATGATGGATGATTGATAATTGATGATTGATGATTGATGATTGATGATTGATGATTGATGATTAATCATTGATTAATGATCATTGATGATTGATGATTGATGATTGATGATTGATGATTGATGACTGATGATTGATGATTGATGATTGATGATTGATGATTGATGGTTGATGACTGATGATTGATGATTGATGATTGATGATGGATGATTGATAATTGATGATTGATGATTGATGATTGATGATTGATGATTGATGATTGATGATTGATGATTAATCATTGATTAATGATCATTGATGATTGATGATTGATGATTGATGATTAATGATTGACGATTGATGATTGATGATTGAAGAATGATGATTGATGATTGATGATTGATGGTTGATGATGGATGATTGATAATTGATGATTGATGATTGATGATTGATGATTGATGATTAATCATTGATTAATGATCATTGATGATTGATGATTGATGATTGATGATTGATGACTGATGATTGATGATTGATGATTGATGATTGATGATCGAAGGTTGAAGATTGATGATTGATGATTGATGATTGATGATTGATGATTGATGATTGATGATTTATGATTGATGATTGATGATTGATGATTGATGTTTGATGATTGATGATTGATGATGGATGATTAATAATTGATGACTGATGATTGATGATTGATGATTGATGATTGATGATTGATGATTTATAATTAATGATCGATGATTGATGATTGATGATTGATGGTTGATGATTGATGATTGATGATTGATGATTGATGATTGATGATTGATGATTGATGATTGATGATTGATGATTGATGATTGATGATTGATGATTGATGATTGATGATTGATGATTGATGATTGATGATTGATGATTGATGATTGATGATTGAGGATTGATGATTGGTGATTGATGATTGATGATTAATGATTGACGATTGATGATTGATGATTGAAGAATGATGATTGATGATTGATGATTGATGATTGATGATGGATGATTGATAATTGATGATTGATGATTGATGATTGATGATTGATGATTAATCATTGATTAATGATCATTGATGATTGATGATTGATGATTGATGATTGATGATTGATGATTGATGATTGATGATTGATGACTGATGATTGATGATTGATGATTGATGATTGATGATTGATGATTGATGATTGATGATTGATGATTGATGATTGATGATTGATGATTGATGATTGATGATTGATGATTGATGATTGATGATTGATGATTGATGATTGATGATCAAAGATTGAAGATTGATGATTGATGATTGATGATTGATGATAGCTGATTGATGATTGTTGATCGATCATTGATGATTGATGATTGATGATTGATGATTAATCATTGATTATTGATCATTGATGATTGATGATTGATGATTGATGATTGATGATTGATGATTGAGGATTGATGATTGATAATTGATGATTGATGATAGACGATTGATGATTGGTGATAGATGATTGATGATTGATGATTGATGATTGAGGATTGATGATTGAAGAATGATGATTGATGATTGCTGACTGATGATTGATGATTGATGATTGATGATTGATGATTGATGATTGATGATTGATGATTGATGATTGATGATTGATGATTGATGATTGATGATTGATGATTGATGATTGATGATTGATGTTTGATGATTGATGATTGATGATGGATGATTAATAATTGATGACTGATGATTGATGATTGATGATTGATGATTAATGACTGATGATTAATTATTGATCATTGATGATTGATCATTGATGATTGATGATTGATGATTGATGATTGATGATTGATGATTGATGATTGATGATTGATGATTGATGATTGATGATTGATGATTGATGATTGATGATTGATGATTGATGATTGATGATTGATGATTGATGATTGATGATTGATGATTGATGATTAATGATTGATGATTGATGGTTGATGATTGATGATTGATAATTAATTATCGATGATTGATGATTGATGGTTGATTATTGATGATTGATGATTGATGATTGATGATTGATGATTGATGATTGATGATTGATGATTGATGATTGATGATTGATGATTGATGGTTGATGATTGATGATTGATAATTAATTATCGATGTTTGATGATTGATGATTGATGGTTGATGATTGATGATTGATGATTGATGATTGATGATTGATGATTGATGATTGATGATTGATGATTTATGATTGATGATTGATGATTGATGATTGATGAATGATGATTGATGATTGCTGATTACTGATTGCTGATTGATGATTGATGATTGATGATTGATTATTGATGATGGCTAATTGATGATTGATGATTGATGATTGATGATTGATGATTGATGATTGATGATTGATGATGGATGATTGATGATTGATAATTAATTATCGATGATTGATGATTGATGATTGATGATTGATGATTGATGATTGATGATTGATGATTGATGATTGATGATTAATGATTGATGATTGATAATTGATGATTGATGATTGATGATTGATGATTGATGAATGATGTTTGATGATTGATGATTGATGATTGATGATTGATGATTGATGATTGATGATTGATGATTGATGATTGATGATTGATGATTGTTGATTGATGATTGATGAATGATGATTGATGATTGATGATTGATGATTGATAATTGATGATTGAAGATTAATGGTTGAAGATTGATGATTGCAAATTGGTGAGCGATGGTTGATGATTGATGATTGATGACTGATGATTTATGATTGATGATTGATGATTGATGATTGATGATTGATGATTGATGATTGATGACTGATGACAGATGAACGATGATTGATGATTGATGATTGATGATTGATGATTGATGATTGATGATTGATGATTGATGATTGATGATTGATGATTGATGATTGATGATTGATGATTGATGATTGAAGATTGATGATTGATGATTGATGATTGATGATTGATGATTGATGATTGCTGATTGATGGTTGATGCTTGATGATTGATAATATATGATTGATGATTGATTCTTGATGATTGATGATTGATGATTGATGAATGATGATTTATGATTGATGATTGATGATTGATGATTGATGATTGATGATTGATGATTGATGATTGATAATTGATGATTGATGATTGCTGACTGATGATTGAATATTGATGATTGATGATTGATGATTGATGATTGATGATTGATGATTGATGATTAATTGTTGAAGATTGATGATTGCAAATTGGTGATTGATGGTTGATGATTGATGATTGATGATTGATGTTTGATGTTTGATGATTGATGACTGATGATTGATGATTGATGATTGATGATTGATGATTGATGATTGTTGATTGATGATTGATGATTGATGATTGATGATTGATGATCGATGATTGATGATTGATGATTGATGATTGATGATTGATGATTGATGATTGATGATTGATGATTGATGATTGATGATTGATGATTGATGATTGATGATTGATGATTGATGATTCATGATTCATGATTGATGATTGATGATTGGTGTTTATTTTTGATGATTGACGATTGATAATTGATGATTGATGATTGATGATTGATGATTGATAATTGATGATTGATGATTGATGAATGATGATTGATGATTGATGATTGATGATTGATGATTGATGATTGATGATTGATGATTGATGATTGATGATTAATAATTAATGATCGATTATTGATGATTGATGATTGATGGTTGATGATTGATGATTGATGATTGATGATTGATAATTGATGATTAATGATTGTTGATTGATGATTGATGATTGATGATTGATGATTGATGATTGATGAATGATGATTGATGATTGATGATTGATGATTGATGATTGATGATTGATGATTGATGATTGATGATTGATGATTGATGATTGATGATTGATGATTGATGATTGATGATTGATGATTGATGATAGATGATTGATGATTGATGATTGATGATTGATGATTGATGATTGATGATTGATGAATGATGATTGATGATTGATGATTGATGATTGATGATTGATGATTGGTGTTTATTTTTGATGATTGATGATTGATAATTGATGATTGATGATTGATGATTCATGATTGATGATTGACGATTGATGATTGATGATTGGTGTTTATTTTTGATGATTGATGATTGATAATTGATGATTGATGATTAATAATTGATGATTGATGATTGATGATTGATGATTGATGATTGATGATTGATGATTGATGATTGATGATTGATGATTGATGATTTATAATTAATGATCGATGATTGATGATTGATGATTGATGGTTGATGATTGATGATTGATGATTGATGATTGATGATTGATGATTGATGATTGATGATTGATGATTGATGATTGATGATTGATGATTGATGATTGATGATTGATGATTGATGATTGATGATTGATGATTGATGATTGATGATTGATGATTGATGATTGATGATTGATGATTGATGATTGATGATTGATGATTGATGATTGATGATTGATGATTGATGATTGATGATTCATGATTCATGATTGATGATTGACGATTGATGATTGATGATTGGTGTTTACTTTTGATGATTGATGATTGATAATTGATGATTGATGATTAATAATTGATGATTGATGATTGATGATTGATGATTGATGATTGATGATTGATGATTGATGATTTATGATTGATGATTGATGATTGATGATTGATGATTGATGATTGATGAATGATGATTGATGATTGATGATTCATGATTGATGATTGACGATTGATGATTGATGATTGGTGTTTATTTTTGATGATTGATGATTGATAATTGATGATTGATGATTAATAATTGATGATTGATGATTGATGATTGATGATTGATGATTGATGATTGATGATTGATGATTGATGATTTATAATTAATGATCGATGATTGATGATTGATGATTGATGGTTGATGATTGATGATTGATGATTGATGATTGATGATTGATGATTGATGATTGATGATTGATGATTGATGATTGATGATTGATGATTGATGATTGATGATTGATGATTGCTGATTGATGATTGATGATTGATGATTGATGATTGATGATTGATGATTGATGATTGATGATTGATGATTGATGATTGATGATTGATGATTGATGATTGATGATTGATGATTGATGATTGATGATTGATGATTGATGATTGATGATTGATGATTGATGATTGATGATTGATGATTGATGATTGATGATTGATGATTGATGATTGATATTGAGGATTGATGATTGGTGATTGATGATTGATGATTAATGATTGACGATTGATGATTGATGATTAAAGAATGATGATTGATGATTGATGATTGATGATGGATGATTGATAATTGATGATTGATGATTGATGATTGATGATTGATGATTGATGATTGATGATTGATGATTGATGATTAATCATTGATTAATGATCATTGATGATTGATGATTGATGATTGATGATTGATGATTGATGACTGATGATTGATGATTGATGATTGATGATTGATGATTGATGATTGATGACTGATGATTGATGATTGATGATTGATGATGGATGATTGATAATTGATGATTGATGATTGATGATTGATGATTGATGATTGATGATTGATGATTAATCATTGATTAATGATCATTGATGATTGATGATTGATGATTGATGATTAATGATTGACGATTGATGATTGATGATTGAAGAATGATGATTGATGATTGATGATTGATGATTGATGATGGATGATTGATAATTGATGATTGATGATTGATGATTGATGATTGATGATTGATGATTGATGATTAATCATTGATTAATGATCATTGATGATTGATGATTGATGATTGATGATTGATGACTGATGATTGATGATTGATGATTGATGATTGATGATTGATGATCGAAGGTTGAAGATTGATGATTGATGATTGATGATTGATGATTGATGATTGATGATTGATGATTGATGATTGATGTTTGATGATTGATGATTGATGATGGATGATTAATAATTGATGACTGATGATTGATGATTGATGATTGATGATTGATGATTGATGATTGATGATTTATAATTAATGATCGATGATTGATGATTGATGATTGATGGTTGATGATTGATGATTGATGATTGATGATTGATGATTGATGATTAATGATTGATGATTGATGATTGATGATTGATGATTGATGATTGATGATTGATGATTGATGATTGATGATTGATGATTGATGATTGATGATTGATGATTAATGATTGATGATTGATGATTGATGATTGAGGATTGATGATTGGTGATTGATGATTGATGATTAATGATTGACGATTGATGATTGATGATTGAAGAATGATGATTGATGATTGATGATTGATGATTGATGATGGATGATTGATAATTGATGATTGATGATTGATGATTGATGATTGATGATTGATGATTGATGATTGATGATTGATGATTGATGATTAATCATTGATTAATGATCATTGATGATTGATGATTGATGATTGATGATTGATGATTGATGACTGATGATTGATGATTGATGATTGATGATTGATGATTGATGATTGATGATTGATGATTGATGATCAAAGATTGAAGATTGATGATTGATGATTGATGATTGATGATTGATGATAGCTGATTGATGATTGTTGATCGATCATTGATGATTGATGATTGATGATTGATGATTAATCATTGATTATTGATCATTGATGATTGATGATTGATGATTGATGATTGATGATTGATGATTGATAATTGATGATTGATGATTGACGATTGATGATTGATGATAGATGATTGATGATTGATGATTGATGATTGAGGATTGATGATTGAAGAATGATGATTGATGATTGCTGAACGATGTTTGATGATTGATGATTGATGATTGATGATTGATGATTGATGATTGATGATTGATGATTGATGATTGATGATTAATGATTGATGATTGATGATTGATGTTTGATGATTGATGATTGATGATGGATGATTAATAATTGATGACTGATGATTGATGATTGGTGATTGATGATTGATGACTGATGATTAATTATTGATCATTGATGATTGATCATTGATGATTGATGATTGATGATTGATGATTGATGATTGATGATTGATGATTGATGATTGATGATTGATGATTGATGATTGATGATTGATGATTGATGATTGATGATTGATGATTGATGATTGATGGTTGATGATTGATGATTGATAATTAATTACCGATGATTGATGATTGATGGTTGATGATTGATGATTGATGATTGATGATTGATGATTGATGATTGATGTTTGATGATTGATGATTGATGATTGATGATTGATGATTGATGATTGATGATTGATGATTGATGATTGATGATTGATGATTGATGATTGATGATTGATGATTGATGATTGATGATTGATGATTGATGATTGATGATTGATGATTGATGATTAATCATTGATTAATGATCATTGATGATTGATGATTGATGATTGATGATTGATGATTGATGACTGATGATTGATGATTGATGATTGATGATTGATGATTGATGACTGATGATTGATGATTGATGATTGATGATGGATGATTGATAATTGATGATTGATGATTGATGATTGATGATTGATGATTGATGATTGATGATTGATGATTAATCATTGATTAATGATCATTGATGATTGATGATTGATGATTGATGATTAATGATTGACGATTGATGATTGATGATTGAAGAATGATGATTGATGATTGATGATTGATGATTGATGATGGATGATTGATAATTGATGATTGATGATTGATGATTGATGATTGATGATTGATGATTGATGATTAATCATTGATTAATGATCATTGATGATTGATGATTGATGATTGATGATTGATGACTGATGATTGATGATTGATGATTGATGATTGATGATTGATGATCGAAGGTTGAAGATTGATGATTGATGATTGATGATTGATGATTGATGATTGATGATTGATGATTGATGATTGATGATTGATGTTTGATGATTGATGATTGATGATGGATGATTAATAATTGATGACTGATGATTGATGATTGATGATTGATGATTGATGATTGATGATTGATGATTTATAATTAATGATCGATGATTGATGATTGATGATTGATGGTTGATGATTGATGATTGATGATTGATGATTGATGATTGATGATTGATGATTGATGATTGATGATTGATGATTGATGATTGATGATTGATGATTGATGATTGATGATTGATGATTGATGATTGATGATTGATGATTGATGATTGATGATTAATGATTGATGATTGATGATTGATGATTGAGGATTGATGATTGGTGATTGATGATTGATGATTAATGATTGACGATTGATGATTGATGATTGAAGAATGATGATTGATGATTGATGATTGATGATTGATGATGGATGATTGATAATTGATGATTGATGATTGATGATTGATGATTGATGATTGATGATTGATGATTAATCATTGATTAATGATCATTGATGATTGATGATTGATGATTGATGATTGATGATTGATGACTGATGATTGATGATTGATGATTGATGATTGATGATTGATGATTGATGATTGATGATTGATGATTGATGATTGATGATTGATGATCAAAGATTGAAGATTGATGATTGATGATTGATGATTGATGATTGATGATAGCTGATTGATGATTGTTGATCGATCATTGATGATTGATGATTGATGATTGATGATTAATCATTGATTATTGATCATTGATGATTGATGATTGATGATTGATGATTGATGATTGATGATTGATAATTGATGATTGATGATTGACGATTGATGATTGATGATAGATGATTGATGATTGATGATTGATGATTGAGGATTGATGATTGAAGAATGATGATTGATGATTGCTGAACGATGTTTGATGATTGATGATTGATGATTGATGATTGATGATTGATGATTGATGATTGATGATTGATGATTGATGATTAATGATTGATGATTGATGATTGATGTTTGATGATTGATGATTGATGATGGATGATTAATAATTGATGACTGATGATTGATGATTGGTGATTGATGATTGATGACTGATGATTAATTATTGATCATTGATGATTGATCATTGATGATTGATGATTGATGATTGATGATTGATGATTGATGATTGATGATTGATGATTGATGATTGATGATTGATGATTGATGATTGATGGTTGATGGTTGATGATTGATGATTGATAATTAATTACCGATGATTGATGATTGATGGTTGATGATTGATGATTGATGATTGATGATTGATGATTGATGATTGATGTTTGATGATTGATGATTGATGATTGATGATTGATGATTGATGATTGATGATTGATGATTGATGATTGATGATTGATGATTGATGATTGATGATTGATGATTGATGATTGATGATTGATGATTGATGATTGATGATTGATGATTGATGATTGATGATTGATGATTGATGATTGATGATTGATGATTGATGATTGATGATTGATGATTGATGATTGATGATTGATGATTGATGATTGAGGATTGATGAATGATGATTGATGATTGATGATTGATGATTGATGATTGATGATTGATGATTGATGATTGATGATTGATGATTGATGATTGATGATTGATGATTGATGATTGATGGTTGATGATTGATGATTGATAATTAATTATCGATGATTGATGATTGATGGTTGATGATTGATGATTGATGATTGATGATTGAAGATTGATGATTGATGATTGATGATTGATGATTGATGATTGATGATTGATGATTGATGATTGATGATTGATGATTGATGATTGATGATTGATGATTAATTGTTGAAGATTGATGATTGCAAATTGGTGATTGATGGTTGATGATTGATGATTGATGATTGATGTTTGATGTTTGATGATTGATGACTGATGATTGATGATTGATGATTGATGATTGATGATTGTTGATTGATGATTGATGATTGATGATTGATGATTGATGATTGATGATTGATGATTGATGATTGATGATTGATGATTGATGATTGATGATTGATGATTGATGATTGATGATTGATGATTGATGATTGATGATTGATGATTGATGATTGATGATTGATGATTGATGATTGATGATTGATGATTGATGATTCATGATTCATGATTGATGATTGATGATTGGTGTTTATTTTTGATGATTGATGATTGATAATTGATGATTGATGATTGATGATTGATGATTGATAATTGATGATTGATGATTGATGAATGATGATTGATGATTGATGATTGATGATTGATGATTGATGATTGATGATTGATGATTGATGATTGATGATTGATGATTGATGATTAATAATTAATGATCGATTATTGATGATTGATGATTGATGGTTGATGATTGATGATTGATGATTGATGATTGATAATTGATGATTAATGATTGTTGATTGATGATTGATGATTGATGATTGATGATTGATGATTGATGAATGATGATTGATGATTGATGATTGATGATTGATGATTGATGATTGATGATTGATGATTGATGATTGATGATTGATGATTGATGATTGATGATTGATGATTGATGATTGATGATTGATGATTGATGATTGATGATTGATGATTGATGATTGATGATTGATGAATGATGATTGATGATTGATGATTGATGATTGATGATTGATGATTGGTGTTTATTTTTGATGATTGATGATTGATAATTGATGATTGATGATTGATGATTCATGATTGATGATTGACGATTGATGATTGATGATTGGTGTTTATTTTTGATGATTGATGATTGATAATTGATGATTGATGATTAATAATTGATGATTGATGATTGATGATTGATGATTGATGATTGATGATTGATGATTGATGATTGATGATTGATGATTGATGATTGATGATTGATGATTTATAATTAATGATCGATGATTGATGATTGATGATTGATGGTTGATGATTGATGATTGATGATTGATGATTGATGATTGATGATTGATGATTGATGATTGATGATTGATGATTGATGATTGATGATTGATGATTGATGATTGATGATTGATGATTGATGATTGATGATTGATGATTGATGATTGATGATTGATGATTGATGATTGATGATTGATGATTGATGATTGATGATTGATGATTGATGATTGATGATTGATGATTGATGATTGATGATTGATGATTCATGATTGATGATTCATGATTCATGATTGATGATTGACGATTGATGATTGATGATTGGTGTTTACTTTTGATGATTGATGATTGATAATTGATGATTGATGATTAATAATTGATGATTGATGATTGATGATTGATGATTGATGATTGATGATTGATGATTGATGATTTATGATTGATGATTGATGATTGATGATTGATGATTGATGATTGATGAATGATGATTGATGATTGATGATTCATGATTGATGATTGACGATTGATGATTGATGATTGGTGTTTATTTTTGATGATTGATGATTGATAATTGATGATTGATGATTAATAATTGATGATTGATGATTGATGATTGATGATTGATGATTGATGATTGATGATTTATAATTAATGATCGATGATTGATGATTGATGATTGATGGTTGATGATTGATGATTGATGATTGATGATTGATGATTGATGATTGATGATTGATGATTGATGATTGATGATTGATGATTGATGATTGATGATTGATGATTGATGATTGATGATTGATGATTGCTGATTGATGATTGATGATTGATGATTGATGATTGATGATTGATGATTGATGATTGATGATTGATGATTGATGATTGATGATTGATGATTGATGATTGATGATTGATGATTGATGATTGATGATTGATGATTGATGATTGATGATTGATGATTGATGATTGATGATTGATGATTGATGATTGATGATTGATGATTGATGATTGATATTGAGGATTGATGATTGGTGATTGATGATTGATGATTAATGATTGACGATTGATGATTGATGATTGAAGAATGATGATTGATGATTGATGATTGATGATGGATGATTGATAATTGATGATTGATGATTGATGATTGATGATTGATGATTGATGATTGATGATTAATCATTGATTAATGATCATTGATGATTGATGATTGATGATTGATGATTGATGATTGATGACTGATGATTGATGATTGATGATTGATGATTGATGATTGATGACTGATGATTGATGATTGATGATTGATGATGGATGATTGATAATTGATGATTGATGATTGATGATTGATGATTGATGATTGATGATTGATGATTGATGATTAATCATTGATTAATGATCATTGATGATTGATGATTGATGATTGATGATTAATGATTGACGATTGATGATTGATGATTGAAGAATGATGATTGATGATTGATGATTGATGATTGATGATGGATGATTGATAATTGATGATTGATGATTGATGATTGATGATTGATGATTGATGATTAATCATTGATTAATGATCATTGATGATTGATGATTGATGATTGATGATTGATGACTGATGATTGATGATTGATGATTGATGATTGATGATTGATGATTGATGATCGAAGGTTGAAGATTGATGATTGATGATTGATGATTGATGATTGATGATTGATGATTGATGATTGATGATTGATGATTGATGATTGATGTTTGATGATTGATGATTGATGATGGATGATTAATAATTGATGACTGATGATTGATGATTGATGATTGATGATTGATGATTGATGATTTATAATTAATGATCGATGATTGATGATTGATGATTGATGGTTGATGATTGATGATTGATGATTGATGATTGATGATTGATGATTGATGATTGATGATTGATGATTGATGATTGATGATTGATGATTGATGATTGATGATTGATGATTGATGATTGATGATTGATGATTAATGATTGATGATTGATGATTGATGATTGAGGATTGATGATTGGTGATTGATGATTGATGATTAATGATTGACGATTGATGATTGATGATTGAAGAATGATGATTGATGATTGATGATTGATGATTGATGATGGATGATTGATAATTGATGATTGATGATTGATGATTGATGATTGATGATTGATGATTGATGATTGATGATTGATGATTGATGATTAATCATTGATTAATGATCATTGATGATTGATGATTGATGATTGATGATTGATGATTGATGACTGATGATTGATGATTGATGATTGATGATTGATGATTGATGATTGATGATTGATGATTGATGATTGATGATCAAAGATTGAAGATTGATGATTGATGATTGATGATTGATGATTGATGATAGCTGATTGATGATTGTTGATCGATCATTGATGATTGATGATTGATGATTGATGATTAATCATTGATTATTGATCATTGATGATTGATGATTGATGATTGATGATTGATGATTGATGATTGATAATTGATGATTGATGATTGACGATTGATGATTGATGATAGATGATTGATGATTGATGATTGATGATTGAGGATTGATGATTGAAGAATGATGATTGATGATTGCTGAACGATGTTTGATGATTGATGATTGATGATTGATGATTGATGATTGATGATTGATGATTGATGATTGATGATTGATGATTGATGATTGATGATTGATGATTGATGATTGATGTTTGATGATTGATGATTGATGATGGATGATTAATAATTGATGACTGATGATTGATGATTGGTGATTGATGACTGATGACTGATGATTAATTATTGATCATTGATGATTGATGATTGACGATTGATGATTGATGATTGATGATTGATGATTGATGATTGATGATTGATGATTGATGATTGATGATTGATGATTGATGATTGATGATTGATGATTGATGATTGATGGTTGATGATTGATGATTGATAATTAATTACCGATGATTGATGATTGATGGTTGATGATTGATGATTGATGATTGATGATTGATGATTGATGATTGATGATTGATGATTGATGTTTGATGATTGATGATTGATGATTGATGATTGGTGATTGATGATTGATGATTGATGATTGATGATTGATGATTGATGATTGATGATTGATGATTGATGATTGATGATTGATGATTGATGATTGATGATTGATGATTGATGATTGATGATTGATGATTGATGATTGATGATTGATGATTGATGATTGATGATTGATGATTGATGATTGATGATTGATGATTGATGATTGAGGATTGATGAATGATGATTGATGATTGATGATTGATGATTGATGATTGATGATTGATGATTGATGATTGATGATTGATGATTGATGATTGATGATTGATGATTGATGGTTGATGATTGATGATTGATAATTAATTATCGATGATTGATGATTGATGGTTGATGATTGATGATTGATGATTGAAGATTGATGATTGATGATTGATGATTGATGATTGATGATTGATGATTGATGATTGATGATTGATGATTGATGATTGATGATTTATGATTGATGATTGATGATTGATGATTGATGAATGATGATTGAGGATTGATGAATGATGATTG